>CM076581.1:225838549-226113743 GCA_034641835.2 Pinus albicaulis | reverse complement strand
GTTAAAATATATAATTACTTCCCGCATGCATTGTTAAGACAGTCAGTTAAGTGAATTAGTTGAGTTGAGTTATAGATAGATTTGGTGAGTGAGTTAGACAGTGAGTTAAGCAAGTTGATCAAGTTTAGTTATGAGTGACAGTGTGTGCATGTTAATTAGATTAAATACCCTTCATGGGTTCATTGTATTAAGAGAGTTTTATGATTAATTGAAGAGTCGCAGCTCATTGTTCGTGTGTGAAATATTCGCGTTATTTGTGTGATTGAATCCTCTGCCTTTCCATTAGATTGGTATCAGAGCTGAGGAAGGATCAGAGATCCGCGGGCAAGCAAAGCCAGTAAGGAGGCCACAAGCAAAAGGCCGTAAATTTTTTTTACACAATTTTTTTTTTTACCCAGAGAGAGGTCCGCACGTCTTCAGTGCATCACCTACGGACCCGGCCGCAACCTCTCCCAAAAGGAACTTGATATCTGCATAAAGACAATACGTATGGTATTCATAACTTTTTTTAAAGATTTTTTTTATATAATCCTTTTTATAAAGATTGTTATATTTATATAACAAAAAGAAATACAAGGTTTTTTTTTTATAAAGTTTTTTATAAACTTTTATAAAAATACAAAGGCATAATTTTTATATAAAACCTAGGGTTTGGGTTTTATTGAGAGATTTAAAAAAAAAAAAAAAAGGAGAGAGCTTTGCAAAGCTTTCATAAAAGAGAGAAATTTAGGGTTTTTTGTCAGAGACAATTTTTTAAGGCAAGATGGCCACATCAAGTTTTCAGCCACAACTTCCTTCTTTCAATGGGAAAGATTATGATATGTGGGCTATTAAAATGGAGACTATGCTCAAAGCGCATGATGTATGGGATCATGTCAATTATGGGTTTGCAGAACCTCACGATGATGCAAAAGAACGCACCCTCAGTAATGCAAAGAGGGAACAGTGGAAGAAATATAAGCGGAAGAATGCGCAAGCGTTGCTTCTTATCCAGCAGGGAGTCGATCAAGCCGTGTTCCAGAAGATCATGATAACCTCATCAGCAAAAGAGGCATGGGACACCTTGGCGACAAGCTATCAAGGTATGGCGAAAGTTAACATTGTTAAACTGCAGAACACCAGGAGAGACTTTGAAAGTCTGCAGATGAAGGAGACAGAGGACATTGATTCCTTCATGAATAGGGTCATGTCTATCGTCAATCAGTTAAAAATATATGGCGAAGATGTTCAAGATCGAACAGTGATCGAGAAGGTTCTTCGATCCCTGTCTACCAAATTTGATGTTGTGGTAGCAGCCATAGAAGAAGCAAAGGACTTGGAAAAACTAACAATTGATGAGTTGATGGGATCCCTTCTATCGCATGAAGCAAGGATAGACAGAAATAAGGATTCCACTTTGGAAACTGCCTTCCAAAGTCAAGTCTATATTTCAAGAGGTCGAGGAAGAGGTCGATCGAGAGGCAGAGGACGAGGCAACAACTATGGCGGTCACAGAGATGGCCGAGATGATCATGAGCATCAACGTGGAAGCAACAACAGCAGAAGCTTTCATAATAATCAAAGGTCTGACAAATCAAAGGTAAAGTGCTATTACTGCAATAGATTTGGTCATTATGCTCGTGATTGTAGAAAGAAGATTGCAGATCAAGGCAATCAGAGAGCTAATGTTAGTACAAAAAATACTGACTCTATGTTTCTAGCATGCAACACCATGCATGCACCGTCTGATAAGGTCTGGCTATTAGATAGTGGTTGCAGTAACCACATGACAGGCAACAAGGATTTGGTTGCTAATTTGGATGTCACAGTGTAGACAGAGGTCAAGTTGGGGACTGACAAGACTGTGGCTGTAGATGGCAAAGGAATGGTCAACATTGTGACCAAGCAGGGGGAGCCAAAGACCATATCAGAGGTATACTATGTCCCTGGGCTCAAACACAATTTGATTAGTGTTGGCCAACTGATGCAGAAAGGATACAAAGTTATCTTTCAGGGGCAACAATGTGTTATTTACGACAAATCCCCAAGCAAGCAGCTGATTGCAAAGGTGCAGATGACGAGGAACAGACTCTTTCCTCTCATTATGAACTATAATGATCAGGTTAGTTCTTTTACAACTGCATGTTCTGATGCATACTGGTTATGGCACTTTCGGTTTGCACACTTGCATTTTTCCGGGTTAAGATTGTTGCAGCAGAAACAGATGGTGAGAGGTCTACCTCCCATCAAAGAACCTGCTAGCACTTGTGAGTGTTGCATCTTGGGAAAGCAACACCGTGAAAGTTTTCCGAAAGGAGTTTCTTACAGAGCAAAGAAACCACTTGAATTGGTGCATACCGACTTGTGTGGACCTATGAGGACACAATCGATTGGTGGAAGTTGTTACTTCCTCACCTTTATTGATGATTACAGTAGGAAGACTTGGGTCTACTTTTTGAAGCAGAAGTCTGAAACTTTTGCGAAGTTCAAAGAGTTCAAATCTTTGGTGGAGAACCAAAGTGATCGACAGATCAAGGTATTAAGATCTGATCGTGGTGGCGAATATGATTCGAAGGCATTCCATGAGTACTGCAAACAACATGGAATCAGAAGACAGTTTACAACCAGATACACACCACAGCAGAATGGTGTAGCAAAGAGGAAGAATCGAACAATCATGAACATGACAAGGAGCATGTTGAAAGCAAGACACTTGTCTAATGAGTATTGGGCAGAAGCAGTTGCATGTGCTGTTTATGTGATAAACAGATCTCCTACAAAGAGCGTGATGAACAGAGTTCCAGAAGCAGCATGGTCAGGTATGTCTTGCAGTGTATCTCATTTCAGAGTCTTTGGATGTGTAGCCTATGCACATGTGCCTAAGAAAATAAGAGGCAAATTAGATGATCAAAGTGAAAAATTTATATTTACTGGTTATAGTGAGCAGTCAAAAGCTTACAAACTGTATAACCCTGTCACAAAGAAGACAATCATTAGCAGAGATGTTGTGTTCAAAGAACAAGAGTCATGGAATGGGACTATAGACACACTAACCGATGCTCAAACACCATTGATGGAGGATGATCTTGTAGAAGAAGAGGAGCAGCAAGAACCAAAAGAGCAGACACCAAACAGAGTCACACCAGCAAGGACTCCAAGATTTTCAGAGCAGCATGGATCTTCAAGCAGATCCACAGATCATAATTCTCCAAGCAGCGAATCAGGTAAGAAAAAGATGAGAAGTTTGAAAGATATTTATGATGATTTGGATGTTAGTTCAAATTTTGCATTGTTGGCATTCCAACCTTCTTCCTTTGAAGAAGCAATCAGAGATGACAATTGGGTGCAAGCCATGGATGAAGAGATGAATTCAATTGAAAAGAATGATACATGGGATTTGGTTGATTTACCAAACGATAAAAATCTCATTGGTGTGAAGTGAGTGTACAAGACTAAAGTGAATGAGAAAGGTGAGATTGACAGATTTAAAGCAAGACTTGTAGCCAAAGGATTCTCGCAGCAACCGGGAATAGACTTTGGGGAAACATTTTCTCCGGTAGCCAGATTGGATACTGTAAGAGCAGTCCTAGCGACAGCAGCTCAGAACAAGTGGAAAGTGTATCAGATGGATGTCAAATCAGCCTTCTTGAATGGAATTCTAGAAGAAGAAATCTATGTGCAGCAGCCTCCAGGTTATGAAGTTGAAGGAAAAGAGGATAAAGTTTACAGATTGAAGAAAGCGCTCTATGGACTGAAGCAAGCACCTAGAGCATGGTATAGCAGAATCGACAGTTATATGATCAAGAATGGATTTTGCAGAAGCAGCATTGAGCCTACCTTATACACAAAGGTAAATGAGCATGGACAAATTTTGATAGTTTGCTTATATGTTGATGATATGATTTTTACAAGTGATCTTGAAATAGATGAATTTAAAGCAGCCATGATGAAAGAATTTGAGATGACAGATCTAGGTCTCATGAAATATTTTCTTGGCATTGAAGTTGAGCAATCTGAAAAAGGCATTTTTATTTGTCAAAATAAGTATGCAACAGATTTGCTGAAAAGATTCAGGATGGATAATTCCAAACCTGTACCTACACCAGTTGCAACGGGTACAAAGTTAAGTAAGGAAGATGAAGGGGCAGATGTCAATCCAACTCTATTCAAAAGATTGGTTGGCAGCCTCATGTATCTCACAGCGACAAGACCAGATATTATGCAGGGAGTGAGTCTGATTTCCAGATTCATGGAGACTCCAAAAGACACACATTGGAGTGTTGGAAAAATAATTCTGAGATACATAGCAGGAACCAGAGATTATGGCATAATGTATGCAAGTACATAAAAGAAAGAATTGATTGGATATACAGATAGTGATTCTGCAGGAAGTTTGGATGATCAGAAGAGCACATCCGGTTATGTTTTCCATCTCGAAAATGGTGTAACACCATGGGCATCTAGAAAGCAGCCTATTATGACATTATCATCAGTAGAAGCAGAATATGTAGCAGCAAGTTCAGCAGCATGTCAAGCAGTATGGTTAAGAAGAGCATTGGATGGAATCAAGCAGAAACAACAAGGATCAACAATGATATACAGTGACAACACATCAGCAATTGCACTATCCAAGAGTAGTGTGTTTCATCAAAAGAGAAAGCATATTGATACTAGATATCACTTTATTCGAGAACTTGTGAGCAATGGAGAAGTTCACTTGAGGCCTTGTAGAACGAGTGATCAGTTGGCTGATATCTTTACAAAGCCATGAGCAGTAGATTTGTTTGAGTTTCAAAAAAGAAACTTGGGAGTTGTAAGCCTAACTGAGACATAGACCAGCAGGAATGTTTGAGTTGTCATGAGTTATTTTTTAGTTTAGCGGTCGTAATTAAGGGGGAGTGTTAAAATATATAATTACTTCCTCATGCAGAAGTTAGACAAATAGTTAGGTGAATTAGTTGAGTTGAGTTACAGTTAGATTTGGTGAGTGAGTTAGAGAGTGAGTTAAGCAAGTTGATCAAGTTCAGTTGTGTGTTTGAGTGTGTGCATGTTAATTAGATTAAATACCCTTCATGGGTTCATTGTATTAAGAGATTTTTTATGATTCAGAGTTTTATGATTAATTGAAGAGTCGTAGCTCATTGTTCACGTGTGAAATATTTGCGTTATTTGTGTGATTGAATCCTTTTCCTTACCAACAGATTGGTATCAGAGCTCAGGAAGGATGAGAGATCCATGGTCAAGCAGAGCCTGTAGGGAGGCCAAAAGCAAAAGGCCGTAATTTTTGTTTTTTACACACAAAAAAAAAAAATTACCCACACAGACAGGTCCGCACGTGTTCAGTGCAGAGCCTGCGTAGGTCTGCTACTGCTCTCAAAAGAAGCTGCGAACTTTCGACAATCTTACCAATTCTTCAAAAATTGAGTCTAGACCGCAGTTTCTCCCTTCATCGGGGTGAAGAACCAAGGTTAATAAAAATTACACAACCGACGGCAACAAAGGTTAGAAAAAAAAAGGCCGTGTTGAACAAGTCAACACGTTGGTTAGCTGAAAAGTTACATCGGTATATTCACTTTCGAATTCTGTGGGGCTTATTTTTTTTTTTGGGAAATGCACAAACAAATACGTGGATGTGGATGAGCCCTTTTTATTTATTAAAAGGATCTATCACAAGGGCTTCAATCACAAGTATATTTTTTTTTAGATTTTTTTTATATAAAGTTTTTTTTAAAAAGATTCTTTATATAAATAAAACAAAAAAAAATCAAAGGATTTTTTTTTATAAAGGTTTTTATAAAATTTTATAAAAATAAGGGACAAGAATTTTTTTTTATAAAATAGAGGGTTTTATTAAAAGAGAATTTTGTTTTAAAATGAGCTTAGCAAAGCTTTTACAAAAAGAAGAGAAATTTAGGGTTTTTGTCAGAGACAATTTTTTTTGAGGCAAGATGGCCACATTGAGTTTTCAGCCACAACTTCCTTCTTTCAATGGGAAAGATTATGATATGTGTGCTATTAAAATGGAGACTAGGCTCAAAGTGCGTGATGTATGGGATCATGCCAAGTATGGGTTTGCAGAACCTCACGATGATGCAGAAGAACGCGCCCTCAGTAATGCAGAGAGGGAATAGTGGAAGAAAGATAAGCGGAAGAATGCGTAAGCGTTTCTTCTTATCCAGCAGGGAGTCAATCGATCCGTGTTCTAGAAGATCATGATAACCTCATTAGAAAAGGAGGCATGGGACACCTTGGCGACAAGCTATCAAGGTATGGAGAAATTTAACATTGTTAAACTACAGAACACTATGAGAGACTTTGAAAGTATGCAGATGAAGGAGACAAAGGACATTGATTCCTTCATGAATAGGGTCATGTATGTCGTCAATCAGTTAAAAATATATGGAGAATATGTTAAAGATCGAACAGTGATTGAGAAGGTTTTTCGATCCCTGTCTACCAAATTTGATGTTGTGGTAGCAACCATAGAAGAAGAAAAGGACTTGGAAAAATTGACAATTGATGCGTTGATGGGATCCCATCTATCGCATGAAGCAAGGATAGACAGAAATAAGGATTCCACTTTGGAAACTACCTTCCAAATTCAATTATATATTTCAAGAGGTCACGGAAGAGGTCGATCGAGAGGCAGAGGACAAGGCAACAACTATGGCGGTCATAGAGATGGCCGAGATGATCATGAGCATCAACGTGGAAGCAACAGTAGCAGAAGCTTTCATAAAAATCAAAGGTCTGACAAATCAAAGGTAAAGTGCTATTACTTCAATATATTTGGTCATTATGCTCGTGATTGTTTGAAGAAGATTCCAGATCAAGGCAATCAGAGAGCTAATGTTAGTACAGAAAATACTGACTCTATGTTTCTAGCATGCAACACCATGCATGCGCCGTCTGATAAGGTCTAGCTATTAGACAGTGGTTGCAGTAACCACATGATAGGAAACAAGGATTTGGTTGCTAATTTGGATGTCTTAGTGCAGACAGAGGTAAAATTGGGGACTGACAAGACTATGGCTATAGATGGCAAAGGAGTGGTCAACACTGTGACCAAGCAGGGGGAGCCAAAGACCATATCAGAGGTATACTATGTCCCTGGACTCAAACACAATTTGAGTAGTGTTGGCCAAATAATGCAGAAAGGATACAAAGTTTTCTTTCAAGGGCAACAATGTGTTATTTAATTATATTTGATAATGAAGTAAATTAATAGACACTTAGTGTCGGATAACTCAACCCCTGTCGAATGAATCTGTTATATATATAAAGGAATTTGCTTGAGTTAACAAATATGTCAATGAGGAATCTTGATAGATTTTCTCAGCAGCTGCGTCAATGGCAGTATTCCATTAGGAAGTAAATTAGTAATCCTGTAGTGTCAGTTAGTCCATGTCTATGTTAAAATTTGTACTCATTTTCCTTTGTTTCAGGCTATATGATTTGAAAAATCAAAATTTTCGTCGCTTTGAAATTTTGATAGATTTTATGTGTATCTTGATGGATTTTGTGTATATCGAGATAAATAACTTAACAAATTAAAATTTCCTGATTTGATATTTCCGTACATGTTATTATATATATAAATAAATAAAAAATAAAAAAACTAATAAATCATTTAACAAATTAAAATGTCCCTCATTTAAAAGTTTCATACATAGTTTATATATATCTCGATAAATTTAAAATTTTAAAAGATTTTAGGTATATTTTGATAGATTTTGTGTGTATGTAGATTAAATGAGACAAAGCTTTAATATTAAAAAATTTCCATATATGAAAAATAGTGGGAAATTCACATTAACAGAAAATTTGAGCAAATTCAACCTTTTTTATTATTATTAAAAAATAAAGTTTACCCTCATGGGCATTTAGGAACCAAATTTTACTAATTAAAAGATATTTAGAAAAGATACATGGATCTTAATCAATGTTTTTTTAAGGTAAATAGCTCTCATAACCATAACAACTTATGATAATCTTGAGAGAAATTTTGTTTTAAAAAAACGCTTGTATCATACCTTCAAACAAATAAGAGTTATTCTCAAAGAACATATGGATCAAAAGAAAACCCAATTAAAAGTGAAATAGAGTGGTTGAGTGATGGAAATGAGTATGAGCCTGCCATGATGCATTATGCCAGGTGTTTTGAAAGCCACCAGGTTGTAAGGGTGCCATCCACACTGAGGAAAACTTGCCAAAAACATTAGTCATTTCAAAGGTAAACATCTAATAAAAAATAACCATCGAAGATGAGGGGTCTACATTTGTTATAGGGATAAAGTTGAAAGGGGAGGCAATATTGAACGATGGAACATTAATCACCATAAGGGTATTATAGGTGTTTCCCAAGTTAGAATCTAGATCTAACACTACATACTTCTCCACATTTTGTAGGCGAACAATAATATCATCCAAGCATGAGACCTTTGAAATCCTCTTAACCTAAAAATAGCCTGTAATTATCCACTTGTTTGTCTCGGAAGACCAAATAGAGTAGTGAGTCCAACTGCTGGTAACCTGCAATAGGATGTAGTAAGTGCAAATTTCGCTTTCAAAATTTTCCAGGGTCAGGAATCTATTTGTATTCCTGATTTCTAAGTTCAAATTCAAAGAAATAGGCTTTGTCCATAAATCCTCGTGATTCCAAATCTTGAATCTCCTTTCTAACTTCTAGAGGTATAGTGTCAAACAAAGTTTCCATAGAGGTCCAACTGAACAAGCACTCATAGTGAGCATCACGCATGGAGCTGGAATCTCCCATGTGGCTTACCATTCTCTGATGAGGTGGCATTCTCAATTGTGTCTTAGTTTTATTTTGAATTTATTCGAAATTGGGACTATACTAGGTGATGTAGGCATATAAGGGTAAAAATTGAGTTTGACATGATCCCTCCATAGGTTACCAATATAGAGTGTTGGGGCCCTTGTTTTGGAAATCAACAGATTTTGAGTTGTGGCGAGCACGTGGTGGAACGCAACCTCGGTAGGCAAGAAGGTGTCAAGGTTGCAGCGGAGTTGAGGACAGGTGTCGCATTTGTTGCGGGAGAAAGCATAGACAACGGAAGGGTACATAAGGAAACAAGCAGTAAACTCTCGGTGAACAGAAAGAAACAAAAGACAGTCGAGAAAGAAAGGGGAAAGAACTGTCAGTTGCGCAGGTGGGAGAAAAAATAGGCAGCCAGCCAATGGAGAAAGAGGTTGGCACAGACGGGAATAGGCAACAGAGAGCCACAGGAGAGCTCTATCGGGTTGCACTATTCTCCTCTCTTTTGGGGTACTTTAATTTCTCTCTGTCCCTAGGGACTTGTTGTAGTTTGTTCTATTCTATGCTTGTAGGTAGACGAGCCTTGTAATAATTCGTCTCTGATGGCTGATGATTAATATATCCAAGAAAATTGTTCTGTTATCTGATTCTGAGTATGAATGAGTGTTGTTATAAGCTGCATTTAAAATTTTGTTTATCGTTGGTTTAACTGTTTTCCTGAAGAGTGCATGTTATGGAATATTATGTCATGATTGTTTAAGTCCTTGGTTTAGCTAGGTTTCACCTGTTTGGATTTTGTGGGGATGATACCGATCTACTCCCAATCATAGTAGGGTCACGGCACACCCCAGGTGAGACTCTCTGCCCTTTGGAGAAGAGTGTAAATGCCGACATGAATCTTGACTATGGCGGAAAACCTTGTTGGCCCTCAGCCCTGAACCTAGGTCTTCTCTACGAGCCCTATTCTCTCGCCAACAAATGGTTCCGTTTCTAGGACCTAAAACTACATTTGGGAGCTAGATCATGGTATCTCGGATCTTCAAAAGAGAAATACGAAGCTGGTGGGATAACCACCTAGATCAGTTCATAGCTCAGCAAGCTGAGCTGAGACGATAGAAGGAGAAAACGATTAAAGATTTGGTCCTATTCTCCGACTCTGCTAGTGATACCTACGAAACATTTTAGGGAAAGTTCCCAGAAGAAATCTACAACTGGTTGCGGAGGCTTCAGACCAAGACCGTTAAGGGAAAGTCGCACAAGATCAATCACAAGTGGGCACATGAGGATCTAGTGATGCTTCATCGGTTAAATACTGATTTAACCCGAGTTGTAGATTTTTGGGTGGAATCTAATTTGGAAGGATATATAGTAGATTTTGAAGCCGAGTGCCACCAGTCTTTCTAAAAGGCCAAAAGTACTTTCAGATCCGAGTTAAGGGGGAAAATACTGAAGGAGATTCCCTTGTGGATCAAGGCACTAATGGTAGATGAAGGACTGATGGGATTCCAGAAAGTAGGGATGGAAGCGTAAAACCCCAAGTGCCTGGGGAAGGGACTGAGGGAGAGATGTTATTAGAACTATGAGAAGGGGGAGTAGGAGTATGGATGTCAAGACTACCAACAGGCTCACAGAGCGGCGAGCACATTGGAGGGCGCATATTGCAGAAAGGTGGCGAGAGAGGGTGATGAAGGAGTTGAAGAGACAAGGAAGTAGTTGAAAGGAAAAAGAGGAGGTGCCTCAAAAGATGAAGGGAATGGAAGGTCAGGTGGGTCCCCGGGATATAGGATGGGTCATGAAAGAAGTGCGGCAGGTGTATAGGAGTCCATCCCAAGTGGAGCAAGGAAGGAAGTCTGACAAATAAGGTACAGACGTGCGCCTAGAGGAGGTGTCTGATGTGGAGATGCACGTTGCGATGGAGCAAATATTCCAAGAAAGGTCGGCATCCATATCTCAAGGTATTCCTAGTCCCCATAGTTCTAGTAGCTCTAATCCCAACCTTCCCCTAGTGCTCTACAAGCCCATAAGTGAATTTTTTGTTAAGTTACGTGAATTAAGTAGATTGCACCACATTCAATCTCCAATTGGAGCACAAGCTAGTAGCGGCATTGCTAGTGACCCCATCTCACAACCAGGATCCAACGACTTCATTTTAATACCGCCCATTCAAGGAAGCATGGTGGGATCACTTACGCGGTACCGAGAATTCTTTGGGAAAGGAAATGATGATGTCGAACAACACTAGTATCTCTGTGAGGCCATCTGGAGGGCACGACAGACACCAGATGCTGGGAAGTTGATAGAATTCCAAACCAATCTTAGGGAGAGGGCCCTACAATGGTTTATGAAATAGTCAGAGGCTCACCCGAATCCAGTAATGGCTGACATAAAGAGGGATTTCATTAAGGAATTCAAACTGCCTCAGACAAACCAACAAGGCCTATCAGAAATGTGGGAGATCAAGCAGAGAGAAGGAGAAACTACTTGGGATTTGACGCGGAGATTCAAGAATGCCATTGGGAAAATAAGCTATCCAATCGATCCAAACCATCATAGGGATTGATTCATTAAGGCTTTATTACCCTTGACCCGAACTCCACTGACTCAACAAAGGATCGACACATTACAAGATTCCCTGGAGCAGGCGATGAAGATAGGAGCCATGGCGGGTTATTCTCAAGAGTTCAAAGGGGGAACAACGGTACAGGACCCCTCGATAGTATGTCTACAACATCAAATAGCCAGCCTGACAGAGAAACTCAAGGAAATGCAACCCATGCGACCACCGAGACCAAACGTGTGGTGCACACACTATCTCGTGGAGGGACATGTAGCCACGGAATGCCCCCGCCAGGCCAAACCGTGGGACATACGGTTCCCTGCACAACAAAGTCCAGCCACCAATGAATATTGTGAGGTATGCAAAAGTGTGGGTCATCAACCTCGCATGTGTCCGATCCTACAGAAGTATTCCAATGTTCCAAATAATGTATACTATGAATTATGTGCATCTACCACCCATAGCACAGAGAAATGCCGAGCACTGGATGCCCTGGTAGAGCGGCTGGACCGATCGTCATACAGAGTAAATGAAGCTCCCTGAGGAAGAGGAGGAGGCATGCGAGGGGGCCGAACAGGAGGTACAGGTCCGGTAAGATGCTATAACTATGACCAGGAAGGACATGTGACTAGAGAGTGTCCATTCCCTAGAAGACCCTAGTGCTCACAATGCCGCGTTAACTCACACACAACAAAATATTGCTCGGAGCTCATCAAAAGATGGGAGGAAAGAGCCAGAGAGAGGGGGTGAAATATAGTAAATGTAGAGCCCAGGTTAATGGGAAATCAAACAATGAAAAATGTGGCCATAGTGACATGAGGTGGAAAAAAAATGGGGGAGGATGCACACACTATGGACCCCATAAAAGTAGTCTGGCCAGCATCCCCAAAGCTCCTGTTCAAACCCGAACAACAAAAAAAAATTTCCCAGGAAGAAGCAGAAACGTTTGCCCACTTGGGGGAAACAAAGGAATTGACTTACAGAAAATTTAGGAAGACAAGGAGATACAGAATACTTCTGAAGCCTTAATCCAGGAATGGTTCCATCTGTTCCTGAAGATTGTTAACAATGCACCAATGCTAGAACGGCTGAAGCAAAACCTAGAGGGGGTGCTAAAACAGAACAGAGGAGCAAAAGAAGCAGTGGAAACAAACCAGAAATATGTGCAGAGAATAAAGAGAAAAAAATGAAGGACGTGAAAGGAATTCCGAGTAAATACGCAAGTGGCGGGATTCCAGATTAAGGACACCATGCTTGATTTGGGATATGATGTCAACATCTTACCAAGGAAACCTTGGGAAGTGCTCGGGAGGTCAAGATTGACATACTCTCCGATCCAACTTCGGATGGAAAACCAGTATTGCATTGTTCCCATCAGCCGACTGGAGGATGTTGAGGTTGACATTGCGGGGGTAAAAACATTTACATACTTTGAAGTCATTGACATCATGGGGGATAAGGATCCATACCCAGTGCTGTTTGGAATCGATTGGGATTTTGAAAATTATGCGGTAATTGATCTAAATAAAGAACTAATGATCTTTGAGGACGGGGAAATCAGAGTCACTCAATCGCTCAACCCCTACCAAGGACCGAGATATCCAGAGACTATGGATAACCGAGAAGATGCTCAGCTCTTGGACCATCTCTACCAGATGACCACCGGAAGACAGGAAGACTACATCAACTTGACGGCAGAAGGCTCGGTAAGCTGGAGAAGTATTCAAACCTCGGAATTAGGATCAGAACTAGCATGGGATGATTGGCAACAAGGAGGCTATGGAACAAACACAAGGAGGTGTGCCAATGTTGGAAGAATCAATTGGATTGGGGCTGAAATGTAGGGATACCCAAGCTTATCCGATATGAATGTTGTAAGTGTTGTCATAGCCAAAGTAGAAACCATGGTGCAGAATGCCAGAGAATACCCTTGATGGACATGGCATTACAATCCACAGCTGCAAGATGGTGGAGTAACCATCGTGATTCACTGACGCAATGGGATGAAGTGGCGGCAGCAATGAAAGCCAGATTTCAACAGGAGAAGGAGCCCAGGGGGAAGGACCGGTACCAAGGGGATGCAAGCCCCAGAAACCATCTAAACGAATGTGAAGCACAATGGAGAGCTGATGGATACCCCGAGGAACTGTGGGTTCACAAGTTTATCCACTCCTTGGATGTAATACCAAAGGCCTGGTACTTAATGTATGAAAAGAGAAGAGGGACCCATGATTGGCAGGAAGTTGCAGAGAAATTCATAAGGTGTTTCATCTTTTAAGGACAAACAAAGCAGATTACACAAGCTTTGCAAGCTATCAAGGAGGTATTGTTCTTCCCGAATAATCAACAGATGGATAAGCAATCACTTCAGTACCAAGGTATCCAACAAAAGGTGGTGTGTCAGAAGATTAATAGTGAGATGGACGATGACAATCAGGAGGATCTTAGGCACCTGTATTTCAAAGAAACAGAGGGGGAGAGGGACATTAAAGAAGAACCAACTATAGAAGGTATCCACCTCTTGCCACTCATAACTAAAAAAGTAAATATTGGGACAGAGGACAAAGCCAAGTTGGCGACCATTGGAGACTACTAGGACGAGCAAACAACAAAGGAAATATTCAGTCTCCTTGAGGAGTATGAGGACTTGTTTCCTTCATCAGTAGCAGATCTCAAAGGCATAAAGGGAGATATGGGGGAAATGAGGATAATACTGAAGCCTGATGCTAGGCCTATGAAACATCGACCATATCATATAAACCCAAGGGTGAAGGAAAAAGTGAAAGAAAATATCGAAAAAATGCTAAAGGTCAGGCTAATATTCCCTGTAGAAGAGGCAGAATGGGTAAGCCCCATAGTTATACAAAGAAAAAAGGAGAAATCAGAGATACAAGTCTACATGGATTACAGAAGCTTAAACAATGCCTGTATCCATGATCCGTTCCCTACCCCATTTAGTGACGAAGTCCTCGACAACGTTTTAGGGATCAAGGCATACTTGTTCACCGATGGATTTTCATATTACCATCAGGTGAGAATAGCAGAAGAAGACAAGAAAAAGACAGCCTTCACTACAGAATGGGGCTCTTTCACATACAACGTGATGCCATTTGGATAGAAGAATGCGCCTGTAGTTTTCTCTTGCATTGTGATAACAACATTCCAAGAATACATCCACAAGTTCTTAGAAGTCTATATGGACGACTGGACTATGTATAGCCAGCTGAAAGATCATGCGAGCCTGCTGAGAGTAATGTTTGATAGGTGTAGACAACTACAGATCTCACTGAACCTAAAGAAGTGTATGTTTTCCATACCATTTGGAACACTGTTGGGGCACATGGTATGTAATCAAGGTGTCTATGTAGATCCAGCCAAAGTAGCAGTGATCGTTAACATGGAAGCGCCAGAGACCGTCAAACAACTAAGGTCACTCTTGGGACACACAGGCTACTACTGGAATTTCATCCACAACTACGCCAAGATAATAGCACCATTAGAATTTTTTTTAAAGAAATTTGAACAATTCCAGTGGATGGAAAGCTGCAGAGAGGCGCTGGACATACTAAAAGAAAAATCAGTGAGTGCACCAATACTAGTCCACCCAAACTAGGACAAACAGTTCCATGTACACATTGACGCGTCTAGAATTGTGCTTGGTGTGGTTCTAGCTCAACCAGGGGACACTTCATTCGATCATCCGGTATATTTTTCCAGTTGCAAGTTTTCAACAGCAGAGTGCAACTACACAACAACAGAGCGGGAAGCACTGGAAATGGGGTACTCTCTCCAGAAATTCCGCCACTACCTATTGGGAGGTAAGTTCAAATTTTTCATGGATCATTCCGCATTAAAATATCTAGTAAACAAGCCAGTATTGGAAGGGAGAATCTGCCGATGAACCCTACTATTCCACGAACTCACATTCAAGGTAATTATAAAGCCTGGAAGGCTCAATGTAGGGCCTGATCACTTGTCCCGACTAGAGAATGGCGAAAGTGGAGGATCTCTAGATGATCACCTACCGGATGCTGATATTTTCAGAGTAGAAGCCATCCTGGACTACCTGAATGAAATAGCAACCTACCTTACCACTGGATAGTGTCCGCAGGAATATATTACCGCACAAAAGAAACATATAGTAGTTCGAGCTGTCGAATATCAACTGATCGCAGGGCAGCTATACAAGATGGGACTAGACAAAGTTCTTCGAAGATGTGTTCTGGATCATGAAAGGGAAGATATACTATGGGAAAGCCACAGTGGTGTCATGAAAGGGTAGGTGGGAGCTAAACCAACAGCTCGCAAAGTACTACAAGCAGGTCTCTGGTGGCCAACAGTGCACAAGGATAGTAAAGCGTATGTTCAAAAATGTGACTTATGTCAGTGGACCAGACGACCCTCCCACAGGGATGAGCTTCCGCTTCATCCCATAAGGACGCTCCAGCCGTTCGAGAAATGGGTAGTCAATTTTGTCAGGCCAATTACGCCACTTGCAAGAAATTCGAAAGCAAGGTACATAATAATGGCGACCGACTACTTGACCCGCTGGGCAGAAGCTACACCAGTAAGGAACTATACTATAGATACTACTACTAGATTTATATTTGAAAACATAATCAGCCAATTTGGGTGTCCAAGAAGCCTAACTAGTGACCAGGGTACACATTTCATCAACGAGACAATTAAGTCTCTACTGTAGCAATTCCTGATAGAACACAATAAGAGTAGCCCGTATCATCCACAAGAAAATGGCATAGTGGAAGCATTTAACAAGATACTGGAAAAAGGCCTGACAAAAATATGCAACGGGGAGCAGGATGATTGGGACGAATGGATACCAGCAACCCTGTGGGCATACTGCACAACGGTAAAATGGCTACATAACCAAACACCATTCCAGCTGGTCTATGGTAGAGAAGCGATTGTCCCAGCAGAGTTCATGGTACCAATCCTTCTGATCGCCACATCGCTGTAGCTATCTGAAGAGGAATCTTTAAAGGAGTTATTACACAAGCTACAGGAACTTGAAAATTTCATGGTACCTGGGAAATTGCAGATGCATTGGTTGGGACCATTTCATGTCATAGAGATCAAACCATCGGGAGAAGTTTGACTAGCAAAGTTAAATGGCCAGGTTCTACAAGGATGGGTCAACGGCGCACGCCTGAAACCCTACCAGGAGTAAGTTATCCATTTTTCAATTTCAATAGCTCTCGCACCCGAGAGGAGTACGTAGGGTATATTAGGGTCAATAAGTCTCTCACACCTGAGATGACATAGATAGGTTTACCATAATGCAATAAACATTAGCTCAGTTCTGGGCACCACAATGCAACCATTAGTGGTCGGGGGGGTAGTTTCCAGCACGTCATCCACGTCAGGAAGAAAAGCGTGTCAAACATCAATCCACCATCATTTAGCATAGTACTAGTGTTAGTCCATAGGATCACCAAATTTTGGAAATAATTTCCATAATTAGCATTATCCATACTGTAATAAATTTTACATAATTAGGCATCACCACCAACCGTCACATCTGCCCAAATCCCCAAAACCACAGTCATCAGTGTCAGAACCCACCTCAGCAGCTAACTGATCACACAATCATAGCCATGGGAGAAGCCAGTGAAACATTAATTAGTTATGGGGTCTCATCAACCTCACCCATGCGGGTTACTTACATAACCTACATGCAGAAAAGCACGAGAATGCCAGAAAAATCCGAGTTAGTGTTAGAAACTTCTGAAAGAGAAAGGGAATTTGGAGCAAAACCAAAGCAGAGAAGGTGTCTAGAAGAAGAAAGGTAAGAGAAGAGACAGAGAACTGTTTTTCAGGTGTATCAGTGGTGAGCGAAGATGACAAGAGTAAGCCCAGCAGTAGTAGAACAGGAGCTGGATAGCATAATTCCGAAAATGGAGTCCCTTGTCGGGAAATATGATAGTGCGAACTTAATTAACATAGATGTCATGGATTCCTTTGATTTTCCTGCGCTAAAAAGACAGGTATACATTGAAAATTACACAACAGAAGTAGAACGGGCAACAACAAGAGTCCTGCCCAAGTTTAGAGGTATCCAGTAGTCCTCGATAATGAATTTGAGGAACTTACCAGTATTTGGGACTACAGGCGTTGCGATGCAGTGCACCAAATTCCTATTGAGCAGAATTCAAAACGACTCTCTATGGTTGGGGAAGGAAATCCCGATTCACACCGAAGACATTCATAGGTTGACATGGTTGTCACAGGAAGGAAGGGACATCTCTTCAATGTTCCAAAACATATCCAAACGGGCAAAGAAGTTAGGGGATACAGACTACTATGCTAAGTATGGCACCCGAAGGGGAGGAAAGGGGGGGAAGATTGAGTTAATCAACAAGCCAGAGATCATATTCGCATGCTACCTCATTGCTAGCAATACAATGAGAGATTACACCAAAGGGGAGTGTACCTTAGACACAATTTCGGTTGCGGAGCACTGCAGCCAGGGGACCAGGCTGAACTGGTGCTCCTTCCTGCTGAAGGAGTTGTTTGAGGCATGTGAAGACAGCTACAAGAGGGTAACTGGATTTATCTACGGGTATTTGATAATAACACTGGCCATGTCGAAGTGGACTTTTCCCCTCATCAGGATACTAGTGGAGATAGCAGAAGATCAGTCGCTGGCAATGAATTTTACCCCATGGAAGGTGTCTGGAGACCCCAGCACCAAGGAAGTAAATGCAGAAGCCTTCAAAAGTTGGTATGGCCTAATGGTTGATATTGTAATGATCCAACAGAGGATCCCAAGAAACATACTAGATGGATATAGTGAGCAAGTCTGGTTTGGAGTCATGCAGAAGCAGACGTTCCTCAGACCCACTTGTGTACCAGAGGCAATGTTGCAGATGAGGCCTCTGAAGTTCCAAACTGATGAAGAAGCTTTCCAGACAGAATTTTTTTCGTGGCCGAGGGTTGCGATGGAAGTCAAAGACGAGGTGTACACGTACATTTTCGATGGGATGCTACCACACCGGTTGTCAGGAGAAACAACGGAGGAGGTAGCAAACATGGTGTTGAACCTGCAGCTCCTCTTGATCATTCAACAACTGAACACGAAGGTACGAAGCTTTAATGAAGTATTTTAGGTGATATCAAGTAGTGCTACTCCATTTCCAATTTTTTCAGAATTCCATGTCTCCCAGTCGACCCCGCTTCCAAGCAGAACCTCCATCTATGCACCCATTCCCAATGTATTTTTCAATTTTCCAACCCCAGCAACCACAAATCTGGCGGGGAAAAGTAGGTATGTGAAACCCATAGTGGCACTGAAGGCCAAGAGGACGAAGGTTGTAGAATCAAGCCGAGTGGTTGACCTCACAGGAGAGGATCCACCCCGACAATTGAGCACAGGGGTACTGATCCAAGAAGAGCCAATAGTTGAGTCCAGGGAAGTAAGTGGGCTGCCACCCCCCACCCCCATTAACCCCTTCGATTTCCTAAAAATCCGCATGTCACCACCTTGTCCAGATCCACTACCACCTACCACCTCATTTGTCTCCCGCGAACACCACAGCTCTGTACCATCCACCTCATCCACCACTGTGTCTGATCCAATTATCAGGAGAATACTCAATGGGGAACATGGGACAGAGGTTAACTCGAGTATAGAAGTCGTACCCCTAGCTAACCCTACCATGGCCCCACAGACTACTTTTACCAACCTCATCACTCAGACAGAGCAGATAGTTGAAGACAAAGCGAGGCCACTCCCTGAGCCTACTCCTCTCCAACCACCCAACCAAGCAGATTAAGAGTGGCAACTGAACCTAAATATGGAAGACTCTGTACACCAGCAAACTCCACTGTAATCACCTCAAGACTAGTCAGCAAGATCGGTTTCGAGTGGCCAACCACTCCAGGAGCGAAGGCCAGAACAGGGTACCTCTGGTGCCGAGAGCATGGAGACATGGGGGACAACTTAGCTGTACCATTTCATCCAAAGAGTAGCATAGAAGGCCAAGAAGCTCCACTCAGAACTACAGCAAAAATGCAAACAACATCAGCAAAAGATAATCATGCTTACTGAATAGCGTGAGCAGTTGACAATGGAGAAAGAGTAGCTACAATGATAGTTGGAAACAGTGGCCAAGGTTTTCAGGGAAGTATGGCCTGCAGTGACGGCCCACCACAGTCAAATACTAGATGACGAGCAATAAACAGAGGTAGTAGGGTGGGCGATCCACCTCAGGGTGGCATACTGAAACCTACACTAGGAGAATACAAAATTCAAGGCAGTGTTGGCAGCACGACCCACATTGCCTGACCTAGTAGTTGTATACTCAGCAAAAATATCAGAGAAACAGGGCCAAGTAACAAAGATGCAGGAAGTCCTAAGTACTGCAGCCAGAGATGCATACAACCTACTAAAAGGTCTATAAGAATGCTCAAGGGCCCTCACAGTGAAGGCACAACCGATTTCAGCCCAACTGCAACAAATCTCCAAGGAGATACAGGAAGCCATGGACCCAACTAGGCTAGACCAATTGTATGCCCAGGCAGATGTGCTAGAGGTCCAAATTCATAAAATAGAGGAGACTTCGATGGCAGCCGAACAGGAAATTTGGGAGCTTCGACAGGCCGTAAAGATCAGCGCCCAAAATATGCAGCAATTGACCTTTGAGGCCGATACACAAATCAACACAGTCTTTGGCATCGTACCGGCAATCGTCGAGGAGGAAGTTGTCGCAAAAACCATGCCTGAGACTGATGAGTTGCTTCAAGGGTGGCAGTAGGCCATGGAAAATTTCCAAGAGCTTAAAGCTTCAGCTCTGAACATGGTCCCAGAGTTGGGGCCCTTTTTTGGACAACAAGGAGAAGGCGTGTAGCCAGAACAGGGCACAGGGTCGAGCAGGCCCATGGAAGTGGAGATCACTCAGGAAAATTGACTCAGGACGAGTCAAAAGGATGTGGTCAGGGCCTTGTTGGGGCCCTTTTTTTGGAAATCAGCAGATTTTGAGTTGTGGCGAGCACATGGCGGAACGCAACCTCGGTAGGTAGGAAGGTGTCAAGGGTGTAGAGGAGCAGATGATAGGTGTCGCGGTGGTTGCGGGAGCAAGCATATATAGTGGAAGGGCACAGAAGGAAACAAGCAGTGAACTCTCGGTGAACAGAAATAAATGAAGGATAGTTGAGCAAGAAATGGGGAAGAACTGTTAATCGCATGGGCGGGAGAAAAAATAGGCAGCCAACCAACGGAGGAAGAGGTTGGCACAGACGGGAATAGGCAACAGAGAGCCACATGAGAGCTCTATCCGGTTGCACTATTCTCCTCTCTTCTGGGTTACTGTAGTTTCTCTCTATCCCTAGGGATGTGTTGTAGTTTTTTTTGTTCTACGCTCATAGATAGCCGAGGCTTGCAATAGTTCGCCTCTGATGACTGATGATTAATATATCCAAGAAGGTTGTTCTGTTATGTGATTATGAGTATGAATGAGTGCTGTTATACGCTGCATTTAAAATTTTGTCTATCGTTGGTTTAACTGTTTTCCTGAAGAGTGCATGTTATGGAATATTACGTCATGACTGTTGAAGTCCTTGGTTTAGCTTGGTTTCACCTGTTTCGATGTTGTGGGGATGATACCGATCTACTCCCGATCATAGTAGGGTCATGGCATGCCTTGGGTGAGACTCTCTACCCTTCGGAGCAGAGTGTAAATGCCGACATGAAGCTAGACTATGGCGGAAAACCTTGTTGGCCCTTAGCCCTGAACCCAGGTCCTCTCTGTGAGACCTGTTCTCTCGCCAACATAAAGTGACAACAAGAAAATGATCGTGTAAAAAGTAAAAATAAATTTTGTTTACCATCATTTATTGAAGTGCAAAGTGCATATTAAAATTTTATAGAAGGAAGTTTTACACCTCAATTGGTGATTCAAGTAATGTGAGTCTTGAGAAAAATTAAGATATATAATGTAAATCCCTCATAAGTTGTCACAGAGCTACTGGGATATAAAAATTCTTATTTTAATGTTAACGGTTTAAAAAAGGAATGGTTGTAATGAATTTTTCACATTATATTGATTTTACAATTGTATTTTAGAATATTTGAGTGAGAAATGAGTAAATATTAAACTTAACACTATGGAGTTATGCGACAATCTATTTTTATGAAGTTTAAACATCATAAGTTTAATTTTTTTAGGATTATACAATTACTTATTTTTAATGTTAATGTTTTAAAGACAAAATAGTTGTAATAACTCCTTTTAACATTATATTGATTTTACAATTGTATTTCACAAGATTTGAGTGAGAAATGAGTAAATGTTAAACTTAACAATATGGAGTTATGCGACAATCTGTTTTTATGAATTTTAAAAATTATAAGTTGTAAGTATTACCTAGCGAGTGAGAGTGGAGAAATAAAGGCTTGACATATTGATCAGGTGGTCAAAAATATGCTCAAAAATGAAATTTGTTGGAATGGATCGAAACCTATGCACTTGCATATATATCGTCATTATGAATCTGGTGCAACTCATTTTACTGAAAACCGACATTGTATGCTCTCAGAAACGAGTTCTGTTCCTTTTCCCAAACAAGCAAATTTTGCAAAAAAAGGACATCTGACTAGGAAAAAATTGGGCTAGTGTTACGCTGCCATGAGGCCTCATGTCATTGGTCGAAATAATTTTTTTTTGGGCCTACCACTGCCTGACACATGGTAGGCCTTGAATAGTGCTGATGTGGGTGAATTTCATTGGTTGAATGGTAGCCAACCACATGCTACCATGTGGCCTAACCAGAGTCCGCCACATGGCAGCACGAGGGCCACCAAAAATTTGTTTGAAATCCAAATTAACCTCCAACAGAGTTGAACCTCCAACCTCGTTGCAAACAGTGCAAAGCCTTAACCACTCAGGCTCACTATGGTCCTTGTTAACCATATGACCAATCAACTATTTGAATGTTAGTTGGGTGGAGGAGTAGTGTGGGCTTGGCCGACGAGGCCGGATGGGTAGACCTGGCCCCCTGGCACGTGGCCCCCCATGTGACCAAAAAATTTAGCCTTTAGGCCTTGGTAGCTAAACTAACGCGCCCACAATTTTCATTGGAATTCTGCTAAAATGGCGCTCGATTAGCGGAATTTGGGGCGAATTAGTAGGATAGTTCCAGATGTTGGGGAATTTTAGAGCGACTTGCATCAAATTTAGGGGAACTCATAATTTCTTTAGTTTTTGACAAATTTTGGAGCAAAAAGAGGCTAGATAGACATTTTTTACAATTCTGAAGCTAATAGAACATCTTTTGAAGCCATTGGAGCACTGTAAACTGATGTAACCACCATTTTTTAGCATAATGATATAGGGCCAAGCCATTGGAAGCTGGACAAGGAGACGTAGCCCAGGAAGGGTGAAATATTTCATCACTTGTTGTGTTTTGGTTAGTTTTATGGTGTATTTGTCTTTTTTTTAATGATATTTCAGAGTTTAAATTCATGCTTTATGTGCATAATAATTTAACATAAAACCACATAAAAACTCAATTTTAACACTTGAAATTTAAACTACCTCAAGCACATTTACATATAGATCTCATATATATCAATTTTGGTAAAAGAGCATCTGTTTTCTTTGTTGTTGTGAGGATTTAATTGTTTGCAAGTTTTTTTGATGCTTATAAAGTTGAAGCTCAAGAGAGGAGAAGGAAATCTTATGGGTGCAGGTTTTCAAGTTGGGACAAGGCCAAGGAGAGCACATTTTCCACAACCTCCACCAAAAATTCCACCTCAAATTGCATCTAAAGCTTCAGTAAGTATGTCACATGAAGGAGGAGATGGTAATATGTAAAAAGATGAAAAGGATTCCATGAAATAATTCTTTGACATGATTGAGATGGTGAAGGTTCTCTATGAAGACATAAATTCAAGATTATAGGGTGAAAGTTCCAAGCCTTCAAATGGAAAGGTTTCTTCAGGAGGGAAAGGAGGATATGATGACAAGCCTTCAAAAGGAAATGGTGAAAAACCACCCTCTTCTCCACCGTCATATTCACCTCCATCCTCACCTTCATCTTCTTCCGCTTCCACAACAACTGTTACTCAAACGCATCCACATACCCCAAGGGTTAATGGTAAAACTCCCTTTTTAAAACTTTATCTCAAATTTGAACTTCCTATGTATAATCGTGAAGTGAATGTTGAAATACGTGATAATTGGGTTCTTCAACTTGAATTTTATTACAGGATTTAGAACATCAAAGATGATGAAAAAAATATTTAGCTGACTTCATTAAGGTTTGAAAGTGCTTCTTCGATTTGGTGGGCATCTAAAACACAAGAGGATATGAAAAATCATGGTAAGGTCTCAGCCTCTTCGATAGATTTTACTACTGCACGTAGAAGAAAATTTTTATCCATTAGCTTATATGAAGAAGGCTATTATGGATTGGCAGAATTTTAGACAACTAAAGGGTCAATGTGTGCAAAGTTACACCCAAGAGTTTAGAATAAGGTCTTTGATACTAGGTGTATACTTGCAATAACAAGACACTTTATTGAAGTATATTAGGGGTTAACATAGTTATTTGAGGCATACTATCCTTATGTTTAATCCTACAAGTTCAGATGAGGTTTGTGTTTACGTAACACATATTGAAGCAAGAGGGGAAAACCTTTGACAAGAGGGTAGCAAGAATCCATTCACAAGTGGAGATAAGGGTAAGGGTAAGTTCAAATGGAAAGGAAATAAGAATGCATCTGTCAAGAAGGAAGGAGAAAAATTAACATGCAAGCATTGTTCCAAAGAGGGTCATGATGAAGCTCATAGTTGGAATCTTCACCCTCAGATGAAACCAAAGAAGTTTAACAACAAAAGGAAGCAAAAGACAACTGTGATAACAAAACATGACTTAGGATTCGATACAAAAGATGAAAAAAATATCACAACAAAGGGAATGAAAGGAAAGTACATAGCAAGCACTAGTTCTTCTAGTCATCATAATGATACTCAAGATGAGAAAATAAGAATTGAAATTTTCCATATTCGGGTTATTTCAAAGCATACCAAAATTGATACACTCTTTGATAGTCGTTCACAAGAAAATTTGATTTCAAAGACTTAGTCAAGAAGTTAAATTTAGAGACCATTCCTAATCGAAGACCTTATTCTTTAGGTTTGATATTCAAGAATCAAAATTTACAAGTGACGGGGAAATGCATACTTAAATTTTGCAATACAACAAACATTCCTGATGAAGTTGAACTTGATGTAGTTCCCCTTGATATTTCCAGAATTTTTCTAGGAAGCCCATATTTGTATGATATGAAATCTATTTTTCATCACCATGAGAACAAGTATCACTTGTTCAAATATGGTATTAATTACATTTTTTAGAGCACATCGACAGAAACTAAATCTTTCATTTGTAAATGCCAGAAAATGAAGAGACATTAACTCTAGCAAGAATTTTGTGCTTTTAATGGTCAAACAAAATAATGATGTTGAGAATGAAGCTTTTCAAGGTTGTGACTCAAGATTTAAATCTGATTTGGTTGAGGTTGTTAACCAATATGATGAGATGTTTCAAGAGCCAAAAGGATTTCCTCCCAAGAGGGGAATCCAACAACAAATATAATTGCAACAATATTTTCCTCTTCCTAACATTGGCATGTACAAGATGTCAGTGATGGAAAGTGCAAAAATTAAAAAGAAAATTAAAGAGCTGTTGGAAAAAATGATCATCAGACCGAGAACTTCGCCATGTGGGTCACCTATGTTTTTGGTGCCAAATAAGGATGGAACATGGAGAATCTATGTGGACTTATGTGTATTGAACAAAATTACGGTAAATAACCGTTACCCACTTCCTAGAATATATGATTTACTTGATCGATTGAAATATGAAAACTTTTTTACTAAGTTGGACTTTTAGGAGTGGATTTCATAAAATTAGAATTGCTAAAGATGACATATAGAAGACAACATTCAAAACAATACAAGGTTTATTTGAATGACTACTTGTGCCTTGTGGTCTTTGTAATGCTCTTGCTACCTTCATGCCTGTGATGAATGATGTATTAAGGCCATTTCTAGTTGATTTCATGGTAGTCTACTTAGATGAAATATTTATTTTCAGTAAATCTCGTGAATAACATGTCATGCATGTAAAAAGGGTACATGATGTCTTGAAGAAAGAAAAATTATTTTTAAATATGTCAAAGTGTGAGTTTTGTAAAACTTCTTCAGTGTATTTGGGTCATATTGTTGGAGGAGGTGAATTGAAAATATATCCCTCCAAAGTTGATGTCATTTTGAATTGGCCAAAGCCCAAAATAGTTACGAAGGTAAGACGCTTTTTGGGAGAAGCCCAATATTGGAGGAAGTTTATTGCTAGCTTCTCTTCTATCACAACTCCATTGCATGCATTGACAAGTGTGAAGTGGGTCTTCCACTGTGGAGGTAAACAAAAAAAGGAATTTGATTCATTGAAGGAAAAGATTAGTTCAGCTCATGTACTTTCACTTCCATACTTGATATAGTCATTTGAGATTCAAAATGATGCTAGTGACTATGCTATGGGTACATTCCTCATGCAACATGGTAAGCCCATCTGTTTTCATTTAGAAACTTTTAATGGTGTAGTGATTGATTATCCTACATATTACAAGGAATTTTATGCATTAGTGCAAAGCCTGAAAATGTGGAAACACTGCTTGATGGGTAAGGAAACAATCATTCACATTCATCATCAACCATTGCAATAATTGCAATCACAAAAAATGTTGCAACAATAAAGGAACTTCCGATGGATGGGTATTCTTCAAAAATCCCACTTGGTGATAAGGTATAAGAAAGGTATCTACAACAAAATTGCTAACATGCTTTCTAGGCCGATTGTTAGTGCTGCTACTATTCTTAAGCATAATTCTATTTTTCATGAGATATATGTTGAAAAATATGGTTTAGATAGCGATTTTCAATATGTATATGCAACTTTGAGTCAAGGGAACCAAGTAGAGGAATTGGATTATCACATCCATGCTAACTTGTTGTAACACCTTGGTAAGCTTTGTATTCCACAGAGAGAAAGAGTCAACATTATAAGAGATGCACATACTTCTCTTATTTTTGGTCATTTCAGTGTAAGTAATATGATGGAACATCTACAAAGGTATTTTTATTGGCCTCGTATGATAGAAAGTGTGTCACATTTTATTAGAGGATGTTCATTATGTGTTGTCATTAAGCCTAGCGATAGAAAGTTAGGATTGTACACACCACTTCCAGTACCTTCTCGTCCATGGAAGAGTGTTTCTATGGATTTTTTTGGAGGTGTTCCTATGTCAAAAAGGAATCATGATTATCTTTATGTAGTTTCTGATAGGTTCAACAAAATGTGTATTTTAATTCCATGTAAAAAGAAAATTACAGCTGAACTAACTACTTGGTTATTATTTCAGAATGTATGGGTGCATTTTGGATTTCCCATATCCATTTTTAGTGATCAAGATTCCAATTTTGTTGGGAATTTTTGGTAAATATTGTGGGGATTCATGGAAACCAAATTGAAAAAGGGTACAACATTTCATCTGCAAAAAGATGGTGAAAAAAAGTTGGTGAACACGACTGTTATACATCTTCTTCACAGTTATTGCAGAAAGCATCCTAAGTTGTGGGATGAACATTTGCACTATATTCAACATGCTTACAATCAGGCCAAGCACTCTTCAACTAAAACATCACCATTTGAGGCATGTCTGGGATACTTTACAAAGTATCCTTTGGATTTCATTTTTGGAAAGGATGTTGCTATTGATGGTCATAGTGACATTGACAAATCTAAAAGGTTCATTCAAAAAATCTAATTGGTACATCAAGCAGTTCAAGAACAGCTAGAAAAGAGCCAAGTCAATTACAAAAGAAGGCATGACAAGCATCATGTAGGTCAAGATTTCCAAGTCGACAATGAAGTTTGGATTCACATTAGCAAATAAAGGCTTCAATGAGAAGGTAATAACTTAAACCAATTTGATATGGTCCATTCATAATTTTAGAAAAGATTGGTGATAATTCCTTTAGGTTGGATTTTCCTTCATATATGAAAATTTATGTTGTTGTTAATGTTGAGAACTTAAGGTTCTATGAGCCTCCTTTGATTGAAGATAAAGGAGAGAATTTTCAAATTCCTTCTATTGATGATTTCTCTCTTGAATACCGTAAAGAACTACAACAAGACACCATTCTTGACGAAAGAACAAGGACTTCAAAATGAGGGAATGTGGAGTACCTTCATGTGCGTCTCAAAGGAACAAATCCAAGAAAATTCACATGGATAGAGATTGGAAAGGTGAGGGAACTGTACCCTCATCTACTAAACAACTGAAAGTGGTATTTTAGGGTCCAAAAGCTTCCAGTGAAGAGGAGTGATCAGGTGCTAAAAAATGAAAGTTGTTGAAATGGCTCCAGACCTATGCTCTTGCATATATATCATTGTTCTGAATCTGAAACAACTTGTTTCACAGAAAACCAACACCGTATGCTCTTGAAAACGAGTTCTATTTGTTTTCCCAAAGATGCAAATTTTATAAAAAAAGGACAGCTGACTAGGAAAATTTTGGGCCAGTGGTAGGCTGCCACGTGGCCTCTTGTGATTGGTATAAATCAATTTTTTTTAGGCCTACCACTGCCTGACATGTGACATACCCTGAATGGTGCTATTGTGGGTGAATTTCATTGGTTGGATGGTGGTCAACCACATACTTCCACGTGGTCCAACTAGAGGCTGTGATGTGGCATCACAGGGGGCCACCAAAAATTTGGTTTAAGTCTAAATTAAACTCTGGTGCAGTCAAACTTCTGACCTCGTTACAAACAGTGCAGAGCCTTAACCACTCGAGCTAACTATGGTCCTTGTTAACCATATGACCAAACAAATATTTTAATGTTCATTGGGCAGAAAAGTATTGGGGACTTGGCTGGCAGGGGCAGACTATAAACCCTGGCCCTCGGGCACATGGCCCCCCACATGACCAAAAAATTCAGACTTTAGGCCTTGGTGGCTAAACTAACACGCCCACAATTTTTGTTGGAATTCCGCTAAAATGGTGCTTGGTTAGCGGAATTTGGGGCAAATTTGTAGGAAAATTTCAGATTTTGGGGAATTTGTAGAGCGACTAGCAGCAAAGCTAGGGGAAATCATAACTTCCTCAGTTTTTTACCAATTTGGGAAAATAAAGAGCCTAGGAAATAATTTTTGACAATTTTGAAGCTAATGGAAGAGGTTTTGAAGCCATTGGAGCACTGTAAACTAATGTAACCACCATTTTTTATCATAATGATATAGGGCCAAGCCATTGGAAGATGGAACAAGAGATGTAGCCTAGGAGGGGTGAACTCCTTCATCACTTATTGTGTTTTGGTTATTTTTATGGTGTATTTTTCTATTGTTTTTTTCTATTTCAGATTTTAAATTCATGCTTTATGTGTATAATAATTTAATAGAAAACCACATAAAAACTCAATTTTAACACTTGCAGTTTAAACTACCTCAAGAACATTTATATATAGATCTCATACAGATCACATATTCATAGAGTCAAACTAGTTAGGTCTATCCTATATTGTTTAAGGGAAAGTGGTATTGGTGATACGTGTTATTACATGTAATGAAGCCTATAGACAAGCTAGGGGTCCTTCATTATAATGTTCCTTTTGGCCCTTTAATAAATCTATTACATCTAGTTTTTCCCGGTTGGAGTTTCCAAAGATAAATTATGTGTCATGATTTATGTGATGCTTCTCTATGTTTATTTTTGTTAATTTATTTCTCTCTAATGCATTTTTTAATCCTAACAATTGGAATTAGAGTAAGAGGATCCACTACTAGTAAAGACATAAGGTTTGTGGGTAACTTAATCTAGAAATATAAGTAGAGCCTTTGGAAATTTGAACTCCTTAGCCTTGTTGTAAGCCATGTTATTTAAGAATGAATGTTGTAATGCAATATCCCATGGAGTTATCTCTCTCAATGATAGATATTATGTGGGATCAAGTTGTGATATGAACCACTTGGATAGATACAATGGTGGTAGGTGTACTTGTATGCTAGTTTGACGTTGTTAGAGATATTGAATGTTTAATTAAGGGGGAATGTGTGAAGAAATATTAAAATGTGAGATAGTTGGGACCAAGCTGTGTTTAATAAATATGTGTAGCTATATGGAAGTGAGATCATCGATGAGTAAGAAGGGGGTACCTCAATGTTTTAATAATTTTCAAGAAGAATATGTAGCGTGAGGTTTTTCTGAACATGATGGGAGACGAATATGGAAAGATGAGAGAATGAGGGAATTTATAAGTGTTGGTTGAAGAAGAAATGGAAATTCCTAGTTATCTAGAGGATGAAAAAATACTACTTTGGAGATGAAAGTTTTTAAATATATGTAAATGGGCATAAAACTATAATATAAGGTATGAGGCATGTGCACCCCTTGTAAGGTATAGAGTGATAGGGGCCATGCAGTTTTCTTGGTTGGATCTAAATAATTTCCCTACATCAAGTTTAAATGGGGATTATTAAGTAAACTTCACTTGACCATAAAGTCAAGGATTAAGGGGGGGTTGTTTGGTAAATGTTTCTTGGTCCCGAGAGTCAAAGTTGTTAGGTATACATTGTGGTTTTTTTGGCATGTGTTATTGGTGACCCATGGTATTGCATATCATGAAGATTATAATTAGGCTCAGAATCCTCCACTGTAAGGTGAATTTTGGCCATGTAATAGATATATTATAGTAGGTTTTCCCCATTTGGGGTTTTCTAATAGAAAGTATGTATCATGATTAAGTGTTGTTGATATATATTTTAATATTTCGAATTTATTTATTATTTTTAGTTTTGATTCTCATGGGTATTATTTGAATTATTGGTATGATTGTTTCTCATTATTTTAAGTATGTTTGTATTTATCTTATTTTGAACCATCTATATTATTCCCAATGGCCTATAATCATTTTCATCTAAATGCTTTGGATTTTTTTATGAGGTCCTTTGTTGTTAAACTAGTTTTGTGAATAATTTTTCTTCTTCAAAGGTATTTGGGTGGCTTAAATTTCCCTTATGGACTCATCTGCAATGGTTAATGTATTTGTATCTAGTATCAAGTCCCAAATGAATATGGATGGCCCCTCATGGGACTATTTTCTGGTTGTACTAGACCGAACCTCGACTTCTTGGTTAGCTTTTCAGATAGTGATTTCTACTCCAAGGGTAGATTTATAACCAATGTAATGGAATTGAACCACTATAGAAAGGTTTTTTTCAAAGTGATTGGCTTGATGATATGAAGAAAGTTTATCCATGCTGAAATTCTCTATGTTCATGTTAAAATTTTAGATATAAATGGTTTTAGGTTGGTTATTAGTTTTCTTCTAGAAATAATGGAAACATTTTGCCCAAATGAGCTCTCGCCTGAATCACTCTTTAGGTTAACTACTTCATTAGAGAGTTTCTTCACCAATTTAAGTACACTCTCCAAATTTGTGGCTTATTTCTATACTATCATATTCAATACTTGAGGCTTCTTACCATTGAACTTGGGTTCTTTTGTAGGTGTATTCTTTTCTAGGGCTAGCATTTAATTCTTTACTGTGATGGTTTCCTCAAAGTTTAGGGCCAAGGTAGCATTATTTTCTCTCTAGATGAACACATGTGTAAGTTGGTTTAAGGATAAAGTGTAATACTCATTAGGTGAATTTTTAGCTCTAAAATGGGTATCCTAAGAAAAATAATAAAATAATAGTAATCATTTTTCAAAAAAAAGGAAACTACCTTTTTATTGTATGTTGGCTTATCTCCTTACAGACCTACTCAAATGTCAAGTGTGGACACCCATTGGATGAAAAATTAAATGGCACATCCAATGAGTACCCACTCTACATATTGTTGAGTAAACACAGGTTGAAAAAAATTGAAAATACATGAAAAAGTGTGTTGAAAGCATGTTGAACATGTTATTTTCATGTATTTTCTTTTTTTTTTCAATACAAGTCTAGTTAGAAGTATGTAGAGTGGGTACTCATTGGATGTGGAATTTAATTTTGCATCCAATGAGTGTGTACATGTTGCATTTGAGTAAACCTATAAGGAGATAAACTAAAAATATAATTAAAAAAAAAAGTAATTTTCTTCTTTTCCCTCCACAATATTTTCCCTCGGGGATGACGTCATCATCTTGAATCCTATTTTTTCTCTTGAAGTTAATTTTTTTAATACAATTTTTATTTTGAGACCCATTTTTAACGTAAAAAATTCCCTAATACTATAGCTAATGGATCAGGAGGGTGAGATTTAGTGGGAATATTATTCAGAAAAGTGGTGAAGTGTTGATTAAGGTCCTTAAAATTACCTTTATTTTCCATATTAATAAAAAAATAGTTATTTTGAAAGATTTTTCTTCATTGAATTTTTTGAGAAAAGTTGACTAAAAAGCATCCCAACCAATTATGAGAGCGACATGTAGATTGTAGTACCACATAAATTATTTTCTATCTAAGGTATAATGAAACAATCTACATAACACATAATCATGTTGTATATTTATCAAATGTAAGGCTAGATAAACATTTTTTTATGTGGTGTTCGGGTGAAGCAACCTTATTAGGATCAAATTTGGGAAGGAGCCTTTTTAATAACTTAGGAAGATTATGCAAGATGTAGGCAAGGTTCACGTAATATCTACTTAGGATGGGGTTTTCAAGGTATTTCCTCTTGATATGATTCATATTGATATTTTGAGGAGGAATATAGATGGTCAATGAGACATATTTCACCATTGGTGTCAGATAATGTGTGAGTAGAGGGGAGAGAATCGAAAGGAGTCAAATTTATTTGATTGAAAGGACCAAAGATATCTCCAAGAGTATGCTCATTCAAACCTTCAATTTAATAAAACAAGACATCATCCTTGGTAGCTGGTCTGCTTGTTTCCTTTTCTTGGGGAGACGGGGAGCTGCAAAAAAATCTTCTAATTTGTTTAGCATAAGCCTGAGTAATATGCCTAAGGAAATTTACATCAGTAGGAGAGATAGAGTAGAAAACTATTTGGGAAGTTTTTTAATTTTCAAGTTCACAAAAAATATCTCTATAACTAGTTTATCTCTCATTATGCTTAGTATGGATAAGAGGGGTATGAGGTTATTGTGTAGGGTTATGTTTGTCGGGAATTCTTACTTGGTAAGAATAAGGGATTGTACAAACCATGTAATTTAATATCTCTTCATGTTGCTAATTTAATTGTTGAATGGTATAGATGACTTATAAATATTTTTGAGGTGGTTCTCTCCATTATGAGATCCCAATTATACCATACATAGTTTGAGATAAGAGACCCATTGGGATTTTGGCTCAACAATAATTCTCATTTCTTGAGATTTTTGTGAGATATTAACGATCCTCATAATAGAGGAATGTAGATTATATGATGCAATAACCTAAATGAAAATTCAACTGCTATAAACTAGTTAATAGATCAAATAGAGAAGAATTAGAAAGTAACAATATGATAAAAACAAAATTGAGCAGTCAAGGAAATGGTTAGCTAATATCTAGGACAAAAATGAATGCTTAACCTAATAGAGAGAATATATAATAGTTAGCTTTCGGTCTAATAAGTTCTTATGGGACTATTTATTCCATAGTTTAATTTGTGTTTTAGAAGTAGTACATATCATAATGTAAATACATAAATGAACTTGATCAAACATAGTTTGGAAAAACCACATAATACATGTCAAATTATGGATTCAAAAATGGCCTTCAACTATTCTCAATCATATAGAAACATATATAAAAACATCAACTTCTTAGCTATGGTATGTAGTTTTTTCAAAAAAATTCAAAAGTCGAAATTTCAAAAGTCCTTAATCTTGATATATTTATAACATTTATAGATTGAGTCAGTAATTTCCCCTCATGATTATTGGACTTCTTTTGGGTCACTTACAACTCTTCAAATTATCATGAAATACAAATATGATAAAGAAAAATATTTTATAACTCTTAGAAATAAAATTGATAGCTATCATAATATAATAATATATTTAATTGAGAGCTTCTTGAAGTCTTGAAGATAAGCCACCTAGACTTCATAGTATAATTCAATCATCTTATGTCTACTAGGTTGTAATATTTTCATCACTGCATTGTACGCTCACATGTTCTAGGAGATAATTAACAAATCATTCTTCAATGAGACCAGTAATGTGTTCAAAATTGTTTGATACTTAGCAGGATGACCATGAATTTTCCTCAAGTTGTCCTTAGTGAGTTTACAAGTGAAGGCACTAAAAGTAAACACCTTTTCATTTAATAAATCCTTTAATTCTCTGTTTACTTTCTCACTCAACCTAGCCTCTCCTTGGGTCCCAATTTATGGAAGTTTATTCATTATGATGATCCTCTCAGCCAAGGACTAATGCTACTATTTTTGTGCCATTGTCTGGGATATGCCATTCTCTAGCTTATTTTTTATCTTCAAAGCTCAATCAATAATGATAGAGTCATATGTCAGTTCTTTTCCATTGATTCCATGGAATATTTCTAAGTCCCAAGGATATTCATTGGGCCACTATTCCAATTGGTATTCAACATTGATTCGTCCTTGCCGTTGAGTGTTCTCCTTATTTATCTCCCGGAGTGATAGTATTTGAGTTGAAATATCCTACATAACCTATAAGCATTGATACACTTATAATACAAGAGACTTTTAGGGCTCACATGCTTTTGAATCACATTCCTTGTAGTCCTCCAACTTGATTCTCATTTATTTCATGGTCTTGGTCTCTGATTTCATTAATTTAACCTACTATATTAGCTCAACTATATGTGCATATTTCTTCTTTATCTAGTCTATAATATCATGTACATGTGTAAGTTTGTAACTTGAAAGAGTGTTGACGGGCCTCAAAGTTATTTACAAATTAATGCACATCTAACCATTCCTAGGCACATTAATCCATTGCTTCTGCACTTAAAAATGTATTTTTCATATTTAATATTTTATTGGGAAGGTTTAGATAATTTCTTATTATGTGCCTAATATTATTTATTTTGTAGAATATTGTGAGAATATTAGGTAGATTTTGAAGATCTGCAGAAAGAGAGAATTTAGGGACTTGCTCCCTACTACAATATGGACTATGATTGGTTAATAAATGAATAAAACATTAAGAAATTATTGAACATATTATGAAGATAAATTGATTTAAAAGATATAGGGATGTGTTCCTTGCTACACGAGAAACTTTTAACTTGTTGTTTAATGAAGATTCATGCTTTTGGGAACCAAATCCACATTTTGAGGGATTTTGGAGGGAAAGGTAGCCCTAATTTCAAAAAGGTTGCATCCCCCATGGGTGATTTACTCAATGAACCTATGAAATATCACACGTGTTTGTGGCATACTAAACAATACCCTTAATTTGAATACATATTGGAAAATACCTCTAAAACACACATTATTTAACCCCCTACCAATATGGACCCAATACACCTTCCCAATTTAAAAAAACCAATACTTTCACTATATATTGTAGTATCCATGTTTTCGTTAACATTTTTTATACCCCTTTATATTTTTTCATTAACTTTGAGTTCCATTTTTTATACCTGCCAATATAAAAACCCTTTACCCCCTACTATATGCTCAATATATTATTTCTTTTTTTCCCCAATATATATCCCCCAATATGAACACATGCGGTATGGTATTTATCCCACATTGAGCCTCCCATGGATTCCCTATCAATTTTTACAAGTACTAAATCAAATTAGCCTCAAGGGGAGGGGAATTTTTGGTATTTTTGAGAAGAAATTTTCTTATTCAACAATTCTACTCTCATTTCCAGCAATGATGTACTTGAGTTATTTCCAATAATGAAATATAATTTCATTTTCAGCTTGTAAGTTTTATTTCCTTCATATGAATCTGAGTATCCTTTGGATTTTCCATCCCAGGAGCCTCAGAGCCCTACTATGTAGTTTATTTCTCTTCTTTCTAGCATTTATTTGCTTAGTTACATTTATCATTTCTACACTTAGTGTTTGTGCTTCATTTTTTGTAGGTTAAAATGCCTAAATTATTGAAACGAGTTGGATTTCATGTTACTTATATATTAAATAGTGCCATGGATCACTATCATACCTTATTAAATTCATTTTCATGATTCTATTACTTAGATTAGTTTGGTAGTTCACTATTCTGAAATTTCTGGTTTTACTAGTAAATTTCTGTTCAATTTTAGCACATGTTAATGAATCTATTTTGAGTTGATTAGACTTGTATTGAAGTCTAAAAAATTTAAAATTAATAATAAAATTCACCCCAAAAAAAATTCACTTTATTATATTAGGCATTTGGTTACTTAGATTACCTTACTAATTCATTATTCTGAAATTTCTAGTTTTAGTAGTAAATCTTTGTTGAATTTTAGCACATATTAATGAAGCTATTTTGAGCTAATTCCACTTGGATTGAAGTATAAAAACATAAAAATTAATAAAAAAAGCTACCCCACATAATTTTCACTTTATTAGCTTAGGAATTATGCTATTTAACTCGACACACAAGCTTGTTGGAAGTTTCTTGTAGCAATTTATTTTTTAGATTCTCCCTTGCATAGATTCACTGTAAATTCATGATATAAGTATATTTATGTATTATAATATCATATGAATTCTCATAGACCACTTTGATTTAAATAATTCTTGGTTAGGTCATTATTTAGCTTCTACATTTCTTTCTTCTTAAATGTTGATTTCGACAACTAGTCTAGACTTCCTTTCCTACAATTTACTTTCAACAAAGTTTGGTTTCTTTCCTACAAGAGTAATATAGGTCTTTCCTTTTCTATAAAGTAGGATATATTTATTTGTTTTCCACAAGAGTAATCTAAGAGTTTCCTTTTATGCAAAGTATAATATATTTCATTTACTATCAATTCCTTTCGAACAAGATAGATTGTATTTTCTTTGTTGTCATTTTCTTTCTCCAATATTAGGACAGGAATATTGACTAATTCACTCATCACTTGAGTGATTCATTTCATTCTTTCACTTGCATCAAAGGGATTTAGACTAGGAAGAGGAATTTTTCAGCTACACATACGGTGTCAACCCCTCTTAAGTTTGTATGAACCTTGGCTTGATAATTAAAGGAGGTTCTTGGCGTTGCATAAATCTTGTTAAAATACTGAGGCCTTTCTAATATTAGGCACTATATTCCTTTTAGTAATCTATATTGGTGGAAAATGTGGTGACATATGTCTTATTTTTTTGCTCCATGATCTTGTTTAGATTGTGATCAAACTAGAACTTGCTCAAATTAACTACCTCCTTCCTCTTGGTTGGTGTGATTTCCATTATTTTCATTGGTAGGTGGGCTCCTATGAGCTATACAAGTGATAGTGGCATTGATTCAACCTCCATAGTAGTTGAATCGTATTGAGCCTCCTGGTCTAGTTCTTCATCATCATTCTATAATCATTTTTTTCTTCTCCTATTATTCATTCTTCCTTATATCTTCTTTATTCCACAACTCTTCCCCTCCATTCCCTCTCTTTCCTAATTTTTTCTCTTTTTTTTATTTGAACTCAAGTTATTGATGGGTGAAAATGTGAAGTTGGGTTACACTTTTGTGAGAATCGGGGGCGGAATTTTTTTTTCGAAAATAGTTCGGCCAAAATTTTGAGAAAGTTTTCTTTATGAGAAATTTCAGCCAAACTCGTTTTGCCGTTTAGATTGACGTCACACTGACGGCGTGGGAAAAAAAAATATTTTCCGGAGATGGGAAAACCGACACTAACATTTCGGCCGAAATTTTAGTTTGGTCGGACTATTAGTTCGGCCGAACTTTAAAAAAAGTTCAGCCGAAATCATATTTTATAAATATATCACCCACAAACTATTTTCATTTTCGCGTGTCTCTATTCGCATAGTCTATTCATGTGTCTCTGGTCGCATATTCTGTTCGCATAGTCTGTTTGAGTTTATGTGGCGCATCTCTGTTCACATAGTCTGTTCGCACTCTACTTCTCTGTTGCTGATTTAGCACTCGCACCCGCGAATTGCTACTCAGGAGTTGCTACAGGTAAGTAATTGCTCCATATTAGAGAAGTTATTTGGTTTATTTTGCAATTGAATGGTGAAAAAAATGCTTCTTTAAATGTCAAAGTCATATCACCACAACAATATCATCTTACTTTTATTATCTTATTAGATTATTTTCAACAGGTATTAAATTGCTATGGGAAGTGTATACATTCTCCTATTTTAATATTATTGTTACAATCTGGTTTCTGTGTATACAATTGTTTGAATGTAGAATACCATTATAGACCAGAGTAAGTAAAACATAGTAGAGGAGGATCCATTGTTTAAGTTTGGAGATAATTTTAGACAGAGTGATATTCAGTCTATTTGGGTGTTATTTTTCGATGTAAATCAGTCCACCATACCTCAAGGTACACATGACATGTATGATTACGATATTGATGTTTGGTTTTGTCATTTCTACAGAGGCAATTTTTGCAATTTCATATTACTTGAAATTCCATGTCGCTTGGCTACTGTATTTTTTCTCCATGTCAATTGGCCACCTATAGCCTTGTAGTGTTCGCCTCCATACCCTCCAAAGACTCCTCAAAGGGAATTTCTTATGGTGTAACTATGTGGTGGTGAATTATGTTTTATTTTGTAAAGCAAGGGCTTTTTAAAAAAATTTCAGGCAAGTAAAAAACACAGTTTTATATTAAATAAAATACTTACATGATTGTAGGTTACAAGTCAGTAGTGTTGCTCAAATGATATACTACAAATCACAATGTAGATAGGCAAGTGGTTCAGAGAGCTTGAAGGAACTAGAAAAAGTTCAAAAACTTATCTATGAGAGGCATATAATCCGAAACTAGCTAAATAGAACACAGTCCCAAGATATAAACACATAGAAGAAGAAAGAAAGGCATCGCATGTGCAAAAGATAACATATCAGAAATCCTGCGCAAAATCTAAGTAGGAATAGTCAATGTAAATAGAGAGCCAATCATCTAGAGCTCCAGAGAATACTAAAAACTGAAGAAACATAATAATAAAGGGGAATGTTCCCATAACCCAAGTAAATATCATTCTTGTAAACCTGAAAATATATCATGCCCGCCAACATGGTGAGGCCCTCCTTTGATACTCTGTTCGTCGTGGAGTTCTGGACACTTTGGATGTGATTGAATGTGAGCTCCTCAAAATGATGTGTAAGTTCCCATATGCGTTGTAACCAATTTGATACATGCGGAGGGTTGAATCATGTCCTGCGGTTTGGCAAGTCAATAGAAACTTTAGAGTCACCAAATACTGTTACAGATTTAACATATATCCACATAACACAATAAAAGAGTCCCCATAAAGCCAATATCTCCATTTTGGAATTGGTACTAGGACCACCATTCCAACGGAAATAATAAAATATAATAGGAGCAGTGGAGATGTGTGCTCCACAACCATAATTCATATTCTGAGTTGCACGGTAAAATAATTCTACTAGGAATTTTCACTAGCAATCAATGGGTAGGATGTGTTTTTTGATCCCACTATCAGTCTTCTAATGGTATTCCAAGTAGTGAGATATGATTCTATTACAAATTATGTCAATGAGGAAATGATATGATGAAATGATATGATATATTTTAATAAATTCCACAAGACCCACTGGTCTAAGGGACCCACATTTCACCTCAAACAAGACATCAAATTCTCAAGTTTCCTTCTAGATCAGTTCTTTCGCTGTGAATAGAGAAAAAACCTTTTATATTCAATGTATGTAAAACACAAATTAGCCATATCTCTAGAATAGATCTAAATAGAAGTTTTTCATTTTCATATCCATGGTCTCAAACAATGAGAGAGAAAAAAACCTTTTATATTCAACATGTAAAACACAAATTAGCTATAAAAGTTTCCCATTAAAACCATAAGTGATTTGATACAAAACATAGGTTTTAACCTAAGAGTAAATGCCCCTACAAGTCAATCAATCTCTTGAATAATTTTAAATATAGAAGTTTTTCATTTTCATATCCATGGTCTCAAACAATGAGAGAAAAAATATTTTATATTCAATGTATGTAAAACACAAATTAGCCATATCTCTAGAATAGATCTAAATAGCAGTTTTTCATTTTCATATCCATGGTCTCAAACAATGAGAGAGAAAAAAACCTTTTATATTCAACATTTAAAACACAAATTAACCATAAAAGTTTCTCATTGAAACCATAAGTGATTTGATACAAAACATAGGTTTTAAGCTAAGACTAAATGCCACTACAGTCAATCTTTGCAATAGTTTTAAATAGAAGTTTTTCATTTTCATATCCATGGTCTCAAATAATGAGAGAAAAAACCTTTTATATTCAATGTATGTAAAAAAAAAATTAGCCATATCTCTAGAATAGATCTAAATATAAGTTTTTCATTTTCATATCCATGGTCTCAAACAATGAGAGAGAAAAAAACCTTTTATATTCAACATGTAAAACAAAAATTAGCCATAAAAGTTTCCCATTGAAACCATAAGTGATTTGATACAAAACATATGTTTTAACCTAAGAGTAAATGCTCCTACAAGTCAATCAATCTCTCGAATAGTTTTAAATATAGAAGTTTTTCATTTTCATATCCATGGTCTCAAACAATGAGAGAAAAAAACATTTTATATTCAATGTATGTAAAACACAAATTAGCCATATCTCTAGAATAGATCTAAATAGAATTTTTTCATTTTCATATCCATGGTCTCAAACAATGAGAGAGAAAAAAACCTTTTATATTCAATGTATGTAAAACACAAATTAGCCATAAAATTTTCCCATTGAAACCATAAGTGATTTGATACAAAACATAAGTTTTAACCTAAAATTAAATGCCCCTACAAGTCAATCAATCTCTCGAAAAGTTTTAAATATAGAGGTTTTTCATTTTCATATCCATGGTCTCAAACAATGAGAGAAAAAACCTTTTATATTCAATGTATGTTAGCAATATCTCTAGAATAGATCTAAATAGAAGTTTTTCATTTTCATATCCATGGTCTCAAACAATGAGAGAAAAAACCTTTTATATTCAATGTATGTTAGCCATATCTCTAGAATAGATCTAAATAGAAGTTTTTCATTTTCATATATGCATGGTCTCAAACAATGAGAGAGAAAAAAACCTTAGAAAAAAACTTTTTATATTCAACATGTATATAGTATTTAGAAACAAAAAGTAATTTGATACAAAACATAGATTTTAGCCAATTATATAGTTTTTCATTTTCATATCCACGGTCTTAAACAATGAGAGAGAAAAAGCCTTTTATATTCAACATGTAAAACACAAATTAGTCATAAAAGTTTCCCATTGAAACCAAAAGTGATTTGATACAAAACATAGGTTTTAACCTAATCTAGTAAATGCCCCTACATTCCATTTCTAGAATACATCTAATTAGAAGTTTTTTATTTTCATATCCATGGTATTTATATAGGCAGAGTCTATAAAGGGCTAGGTAGGCTCTGGATCTCATCTTTTATGAAAGGTGACATATCTAGTAAATTCCTCTACAGTCAATCTTTGGAATAGATCTAAATGCCCCTACAGTAAATTCCCCTACATTCAACATGTATATAGTATTTAGAAACAAAAATTGTTTTGATACAAAACATAGGTTTTAACCAATTATATATTTTTTCATTTTCATATCCATGGTCTCAAATAATGAGAGAGAAAAATCATTTTATATTCAACATGTAAAACACAAATTAGCCATAAAAGTTTCCCATTGAAACCAAAAGTGATTTGATACAAAACATAGGTTTTAACCTAATCTAGTAAATGCCCCTACATTCAATATTTAGAATAGATCTAATTAGAAGTTTTTAATTTTCATATCCATGGTAGTTCTATAGGATGAGTCGGTAAAGGGTCAGGTAGCCTCTGGATCTCATCTTTTATGAAAGGTGACATATCTAGTAAATGCCCCTACAGTCAATCTCTGGAATAGATTTAAATGCCCCTACAGTCAACATGTATATACTATTTAGAAAAAAAAAGTAATTTAATACAAAACATAGGTTTTAACCAAGTATATAGTTTTTCATTTTCATATCCATGGTCTCAAACAATGAGAGATAAAAAACCTTTTATATTCAACATGTAAAACACAAATTAGCCACAAAAGTTTCCCATTGAAACCAAAAGTGATTTGATACAAAACATAGGTTTTAACCTAACAGTAAATGCCCCTACGTTCAATCTCTAGAATAGATCTAATTAGAATTTTTTCATTTTCATATCCATGGTAGTTCTATAGGCAGAGTCTGTAAAGGGCCAGGTAGCCTCTAGATCTCATATTTTATGAAAGGTGACATATCTAGTAAATGTCCCTACAGTCAATCTTTAGAATAGATCTAAATATAAGTTTTTCATTTCTCCCATGCATTTGCAATAAATGTTAATTTAATATATATATTTTTATTGAATTTTTTTTTTTTTAGGGATAAGAAAACCATTAAATATGGTTGAAAAATGGAAATTATGCATAGAAGTTTCTTTCTATCCCAATCCAGGGAATGCAGTGATTACATATGTGCTTTCCAATATTGCGACTAGCAAAGTCGTCCAAAGGAAAATGAATATACCGAGAAGAACAACAAACAACGAGGCATATTATATTGGATTGATAAAAGGCTTGGGAACAACGATGGAGTATGGATCAAATGGAATTGTAGTTTTCACCAATTCTGAACTTGTGTGGAACCAGATGAATGGCATATACCAAGTTAAGAAGGAGAGGCTAAAAGAACTGCATGGAATAGCAAACAATATTGTTAGCCAATTTTAATTTTTTAGTATAAGGCATTGTACAAATGTGAATAAGATTTTTGCTGATTTATTGCGTGGGGCAATGCCAATTCAGGATTCATCTATCAAAGATGAATTAATAGATTAATTAGAATTATACGGGGCAATTCCAATGCAAGATTCATCTCTCAAAGATGAATTAGTTTTGAGACAATCTTCTTCAAAAATTCAAGATTCATCTCTCAAAGATGAATTAGTTTTGAAACACTCTTCTTCAAAAATTCAAGATTCACCTCTCAAAGAGGAATTAGTGTTGAGACGCTCTCCTTCAAAATTTATTGATAGACATTGTAACATATCTTGGATATGTGTGTGTTGTGTACTTATAAATGTGTCTTTTTTAATGAACATGTGCTTTTTTCAATTATATACCAAGTGTTCTCCCACGACACCATGTAAAGTGCAACTTGGTGAACTTCACATTTGCAACAAGTGGTGAACTTCCCATTTTTATGAAATTAAAATGTGGGGACTTCAAAAATTTTTTGTTTAAATGGAGTTTCACTTATTTTTTAATGACAATGTGTTTTTTTCAATTTTATACCAAGTGTGCTCCCACCATGTAAAACCGAATTTGGTGAAATTATCATTTTTATAACTTTTTTTTGCTTAAATTGAGTTTCACACATCAATTAGTGCTTTGAAAGTTGTGTTTTACATAATTTGTTTACACTAAATTACATTAATTTTCTGAAATTTATTTTGAATTTAATTTAAATTAGTTATTTAAAAAAAATAATTTTAAATGTCCACCATAGATTTATATATCATGGAGGATGAATGACGAAGATCAACAAAATCCCATATCTCTATGAGAGGGGGGGATCAGGGATCGGGATCGAGAGCTATTCATGGTAAATTTAAATATAATCTTAAATATCCATACATATGTGTACATATGGAATTGATTTTTTATCAACTTTGTGAGTTAAATTAGTTGTTAATAAGTTTCATATTTTATTTTTTAGGAGATAATAAGAAGAGAAGGGTCTCTACTCCAGCCATGGATGCCCATGTTTCACCTAATCATGGTATGGTTTTAACACACTTTAATCAATGAATATGTACATGTGTATTTATATGTATGCATGTATTTTTCAATTGATTATAAATTCGTATTTTTTTATGAAGCTTCTCTCTCCTCTCGAGAGGTTGGTAGTCGTTCAAATCCCCTTAGAGGGCCAATAAGTGGTAGCAGGTTGTGTGAAAGTGGTGATATTTATTCTCCCGAAGGCTAATCAATGGCTGGTTGTGCTAGTTCTCAGCAGGGTCATTCTGGTTCTCAACAGTTTCAAGGTGGAGAAGATGCTAGCCAACCACGTCGAGGTTGCCATCAATTTCAATATTTTTTTCATTGAATTTGTACAAATTTTTTTACATGTGTTTTTTATAATATACAAAATTTTATATATATTGATGCAGAGGCTGAAAATTTTCCAAATATTGGTCAAAATAGACGCAGGGCAGAACGCTAAATTCAGGAATAACGTTGTCTACCCACCACAAATTATGCGGCCAACATTTCTAATATACCATGGGAAAGAAACATGGCACAATGCACCTTAGAAAGGTGTCAACAACTTCATGCAAAATTGCGGAGAGACCTCATGGCTTTGACTCTACCTGCTGAGAGTTGACAAAGCCTCAAAATAGTTACACATTCATTGGGTGAAATAGTAAATGTGTACAAAAAACTTGGGCCAACGACTGAATCATTTGTAGAAGTCATGAGAAAGAGAAAGGAAACAGTAATAGGTCCTGATAAATGGGAGGATGTAAAACAAAGAGTTACAAAAGATATGGTGAAGTCAATGTTTAATTTCAAGGAAGGGCCAAAAGGAAAAATGCTGAAGGTGAAATATTTCAAGCACCCCAATATAGCTCACTATTTGTATGATAGGCACCTTGCAGCCTATGGAAGGCTCCCATGGAGTGACGAGGTTCTTGTTTATTTTGCACAATTGTTTTACGCAATTTTTTTTTTGAAAATGAAACCCAATTACAATGACCTTCCGTCAGAATTTTTTAGTCTGGGGAAAGGTCGATTGTGTGACCGTAGGGGCGCTAGGTGAGATGTGGAGTTGCCTCGCCCCGAGCCTCCATTGGTGAGGCGACCTTTTTGGGTCGAAACTCTATGGTTAGAGATGGATGCGACTTCTCAAATAAGTCGAGAAGCAAGGGATGTCATGATCGACAATGTTTACAGCGGATTGGGTGGAGTCGATGTTTGTCTAAATCGACAAAGAGCACGTGAGAATGCACGTGCCAATTTTGTGTATTGTACAGATGAAGAGATTCACAACATGAAAGTTGAAGATCTCCAAATATATGCAAATAATTGTCGCAATGGTTGGCAAGACCTAATTATTCATGAGGAAGAGGGCATGAGAACGGTATATGTTAATGACCTTAGGGTTCAATTATTTTAACACATACATATGTACAATTTGTAATAAATACATGTGTATGTACATGTACACATTTATTTGTATGTACATTAATATAACAAAAATGTATCATTATATGTTAAAACACCATCTACAGTTGTCACACATGATGAATGACGAAAATTTTAATATCATGTTCAAGGCCTTTGGTTCAAACAATGAAGATGGGTCTCACCATCAAGATATGTTGACAAATGTTAGTGTTTTTTAAGTGATATTTTTAAAATAAATAATTGTGCACACATGTACATGTACATATATAATAATAAAATGTTTTAACAGATTCTGATTTCGTCCGATGTTTTTGGGATGGCGGTACCTTCTTCTTCCTTGGGAAATGTACCTTCTACTTCCTTAGGAGATGTGCCACATCCACAACAAGTATGGACAATTTTTCACTTTTAAAATTTATGTTTAAGTTATATATATATTCCACCTCAAAAATTTCCATTAAAAATTGAGATATATATATCTATATCTTGAGTTATTTTAATTTTTTTGAATTTTAGGTTTTTGGAGATTTTCTTTTGGAGCCTCTCTTAGGAGATGTCCCAAATTCACCTACATAAGTATTCAATTTTTCACTTTTAAATATATATATATATGTTTTTTTTTAAGTTATAATTTATAAATTGAAGTTTATTTAAGTTTTATTATAAATTGAGATCTTGATCTTGAGTTATTTTATACTTTTAAAATTTTGAATTTTAGGTTTCTATAGAATATTTCTTTAATCCACGGACTCTAGCGACGGAGATAGGAACATCCACACCATTTCAACCATTTGAACAAGTTGTCTAACTTTTTTTTAATATTATTGAAAATAAGTTTATATATGTAGACATGTGCATTTTCATCTAATTTTTTTTAATATATTTGTACAGTTTACTATTGGAGATGTTCCCATGGGGGAACTTGTAGTAGGCGAACAAATGGAGAGGGAACCTCATGAGGTATTGCATGATTTTTTTTTATATTTAGTTTTTTACATGAAGTTCTATATATTCTCACTCATTTTTAAAAGATCAAATTTTAATGTTTGTATGTGCATTGTGTACAGGTTCCCCATGCTTCACAAGATAGTGCATGGATTGAGAATCTGATAGGAAAGACACTACATCCATCTGTATTTGATGATATGATTTGTAGATTTGATTTCAAGATTTCTAGTCTTAAATTTATTTATTTTATATATTATCTAGATGCACAGTCATATATATATAACTTGATACTTGAAATAGTTTGTGAGATCTACAATTTTTGGACATATTTTATTACAGTGTTAATATAATTTGTTTTATTCCAAAATATTAAGTTTTGGATGGTTTTAGTACTTTTGGCATGTGAATGTGAATTAATGTTGTTATATAATTTGTTTGGTTTTTAAAACTTTTAAGTTTTGGATTGTTGAACTCCTAGTAATGTTGTCATCTATAAATTAATGTTTTGCGTCTGAACTACATTTGGCATGTTATGTAATGATGTGTTATAATTTATTTTGTTTTTAAAACTTAAGTTTTGGATGCTTGAAGTACATTTGGCATGTGAAGTAATGTTGTGATCTATAATTTTTTGTGAAATTAAAAATTAAGTTTTGGATGGTTTCAATCTAGATTTGGCATGTGATATAATGTTTAATGTTTTTATTGGATAGTTGAACTATAATTGGCATGGCATGTGAAGTGATGTTGCACGATATATAATCAAAAAAAATTTAAAACTTATGTTTTGGATGGTTTCAATCTACATTTGGCATGTGATATAATGTTAAATGTTTTTATTGGATTGTTGAACTACAATTGGCATGGCATGTGAAGTAATGTTGTGATATAATCATGAAGTTTTTAAAACTCAAGTTTTGGATGGTTGAAGTACATTTGGCATGTGAAGTACTTTTGTGATCTATAATTTTTTGTTAAATTAAAGGTTAAGTTTTGGATGGTTTCAATCTACATTTGGCATGTGATATAATGTTAAATGTTTTTATTGGATAGTTGAACTATAATTGGCATGGCATGTGAAGTAATGTTGCACAATATATAATCAAAAAGTTTTTAAAACTTAAGTTTTGGATGGTTTCAATCTACATTTGGCATGTTATATAAAGTTAAATGTTTTTATTGGATAGTTGAACTACAATTGGCATGGCATGTGAAGTAATGTTGTGATATATAATCAAAAAGTTTTTAAAACTCAAGTTTTGGATGGTTGAAGTAAATTAGGCATGTGAAGTAATGTTGTGATATAGTCAAAAAGTTTTTAAAACTAAGTTTTGGATACCATTTAAATCTACATTTGGCATGTGATATAATGTTAAATGTTAAATGTTTTTATTGGATAGTTGAACTACAATTGGCATGACATGTGAAGTAATTTGTTTTGATATAGTCAAAAAGTTTTTAAAATTCAATTTTTGGATGGTTGAAGTACATTTGGTATGTTTTTAAAAAAAAATTCACTCAAACAATAGTATGTAGTATGTAAAGATAAAAAACAATCTTAAGATTACTTTTAAGTACGATCAAGTGTTCTTGAAACATTATCCCACATGATGATACCTTCATTGAGCTATGAAATAAAGTAGTTCATGGGCTATATGTTCTGTGTATTTCCCATATAAATCCCTTTAATTTTGATTGGAAATATAAAAAAGTAGATATATGTTTATTGAATTGGGGTCAATGTCATTAATGCACAACTAGGTAGCCTTGTTGATTTATAAATTGGTAAATTGATGGTCCATTCAGTTTTAATTGCATTCTAGAACATATATATATATATATATATATATGCAACATTTTTCATTAATGCATGTATAGAAAAGCTACTTTTAGTTGATACTAGAGTGTGCATGTACCAAAACAATTTGTACATGTGCAAACACTTGCACAGAAAACATAACAAGGAATCTCAATTTTTAATTGAGTACTGGAAGTTCTAGAACATATAATCCAAAGAGAATAAATTGTTGGGTAGTTTAATCAAAAAAATTCCAATGGAATGCCATCTTCAATAATCCGTTCATGATCAGATTTTGACATTTTCCATTTCTTAATTTTCGTTTTTTTCTTTGATTGAACCTCGATCAACTTTATGCATGCTGCACACACCAAGTGACTATATTGACAACTTATGAAATCAGGTTCATAGTCTTCAAAGTAAACAAAATTCCCACTTTTATTAGTTTGTCTGAAAAAATAACCTTTCAGTATAATAGATCCTCTTTCATATGGAAATCTGTGATCATTATAGTCTTCTAATAATTTCATTTTTCATTGAGTGCAACGCATCAAATAATACTTCACATTTTCATCGTTTTCAGTAGGTGAAATTACAACAAAAACATCTCCTGCACAATAAAACAAACTTAACAAAATTACACATATTCAAATTTATTTCTAGATCTTTAACATTAGAAAGAAATTCAAATGTTACTTTCTCTAACAAGATCAGAAACTTGATCACCATCAAATGATATTGTAGTCTCCTCTGATTGCATTTATTCAAACATTGCAATGGACATTTTGCCTTTTGTATTTAGCTCTGTATGTTTCCAATCTTTTACATACATTTTGTTTTCACAAACGTCATTGGATTTTGTGTTGTCTATACAAACATGACAAAAACAAGAATATTTTCTTTTATCCAATGCAAACACATTTCTGGACGACTTTGTTTTAATTGAATGCAATTTTCGAGTCCCTTTTATTGTTTCAACGTCATTTTCAATTTATCTATCTACATCTTTGATTCCAATATGCCAAAAAAACCTTTATATGGAAAATTTAAAGAAGAATGTAAATATGATATGAAAATACAATCAAATATAATCATTCTGATAAATGTACACTGTTTAAAATTAGATATCCAATAAAAATTAAATTGAATATACCTTCGCACTTCCGTTGATCGGTTAGTCTCATGGCTTAGAGCAGCGATGCACCATTGAACAACTTCTTTGGCGTCCACAAGTCAACTTGTAGAGGGGTTCATTTGATATCTTTGAAGTGCTCATTTTATGCAGGCCCCTGCACCGTCATGTTCTCCTTTTCCATCCAGGCCAGTCCCAAAGAGATTCTAACAATTTTTAATGCAAGTTTTCTTATGAGGACAACACAACCAAAAGAATGATCGTGCAGATATGAATTGTCCTGCACATATGTCTGACCATATCCAATGTTCGTTGAATGTTATTCCATGATTTTTCAAGGAATCATAAATTTTTCCAAAACAATGTTGTACAAAATATGTATCATGTGTACGATTGTCACTGATATAAAAGTGATATCCTTTAATAATATGTCGATTTTCACTAGTGCTTTCTATATGATCGACGTTTTGTTCAGAATGTCTATATAGAATATGAACAAGCATGGAGACTTGGTCAGAATGATAGTATTCACTCTGAATTTATTTTTGTGGAACAAATGTGTAGTTTTCTGCAAAATCAATTACTGACAAAATGGTCCCTAATGTAAAAAATTCACGGGATATTTTGAATTGCAAGTCTTTCCATCGAGCTCTATGGGAATGCTTGGTGTATTTGTAAATTTCTTCCTCAAACTTTCTAAAAAAGTCTAACACAAAAATTTCTTCTTCTCGTAATTCAATTCTTTTAACACTATTCGCACCTTAAATCGATGTATGGATATATTCATATCTCTTCCATTTCACTTTCAAGATGGAAAATGATTGGTCATTTATATCAGTATGATATTTTTTTTGAAATTTAGTCAAATTTTGACAATCATCGCATTTTTTACCACCACACATTTATTTTTTTAAAATAGTTCATCGCTTTCTCTTTCACATAGAATTTGAGATATGAAATCACGAATAGTGGAAGGAGGAGGTGAATCCTTCCAAAATTTTCTACGAAAATCAAGGAAAGTGTCATAATATAACTCAAATTCCACATGATAATGGCAACAACAAGTGTCGCATACTGTGATAGATTTTACATACCATGGTTTTTGTTGAACAAAAGCACTGATCGAAACATGAATTTCATGATTCTCTTCTTTGAACTTTTTGAACAACTATATCTAAGTGGTTTCCAAGAAATGTTTTTCATGTTCTTCGTACTGATTTCATGCTATTCTTCTTCACATAAGATGCCTTGCAGTTGGTGAAACACGCGAATTATTCTTCCAATATTCATATATTATTTTTTTAACATTTTCTCCAAGTCTATCTTTGTATGGTTGCCTACAAATAGCTCTCCAACAAGCAAGTTCATCATTTAGATCTATTTGCAACTGAAATTTCTGATTTTTGTGCAAATTTTTTCGCAAGGTTCTTAATGCTCGTGCCATAGATTTTACCAAGTGATTCTCTTTAGTACTTGACGAAACCACTGCCATATGTATTACTCTACGTACAACTGAAACACTTTTCTATCTAGATCTTCTAATTGAATTTATAACACTATTTGTATTTTGTATCACATTTTCCTTCATTTTTTTATCTTTGGTTGATTTTCGTATACCCAATAAAGTCGTAGCTTCTTTTAATTTCTTTAATAATAGGAGACCTTTCAACATTTGGGCTTGAACTGTCACATATTCCTTTATGAAATACTTCTCAAAAATGTGGTTAACACGATATCATATATAATGGTCAGCTTTTTTATCTCCATATGTGTGAGTGTCAACATTTTCTAACATCTCATCATCGACATTGATTTCATCTGTACATATTCGAATGAATAGTACATAATAAGTTTACATATTCAATAAATAACTAAACTAATAAATATATGTATAATTTCAATAATGCGTGCATGTGTTCAACATATATATATATATACATGTGTGTGTGTGTGTGTGTGTGTACATACCTTGTGATTCAATTTCTTCACTTGAATTTTTTTCAACATTTTCACCATATTCAATCATTGGTTCAATATCTCTTTCACTTTCTCTTTCAAAATTTTGTATCTCATCATCAATGTTTTGAGGAATATCTCTCTCTATTTACATTGCAAAATATTTTTCAAATTAGTTTATCAAATAAAAATTAAGCTTCACATTTTACACTAGGAAAATTTTAAATATATCAAAATCATAATATTTACATTTACATACCTGTTTCAACTTCTATTTGAGGTTGATTTTCCCCTTCAATATTTGAGAGTGCTTCTATCTTTCTTTTGCGAGATTGTCTCGTCTCTTCTCTACGTTCCTCAGGGTCTCTTTTTCGATCATATTTTCTCGTACAATTTCTTTGATTTCCCATGATAATAGAGTATGAAGTTCAAAAAATTTCCTTCAAAAATTTAGACAAAAACTCAATTAAAAAAAACATCACAAAAGATTTAATTTAAAAAAAACTCATTTTAAAAATTTTGCAAAAAATACATACTCCAATCCAAAACACTTACTTTAAAAAATTCAAGAAAAAAATGTCTTATAAAAATGAAATGAAGTTCAAAATATTTCCTTCCAAGTCCTACAAAAAAATTTCATTTAAAAAGTTACACAAAAACTCATTTTAAAAAATCATTATAAAAGATTTACTTCAACCCAAAACCAAAAAATGTCCTTTCGAAATTAAGCCCAAATCCATACTTTAAAAAAAAATGAAGCCCAAAAAACTGTATCACATACCTCCAAGAAATGTCTTTTGAATGTACCTCCAAGAAAATTCTTTAAACCCAAAAAAATTCCTTGCAAAATCAGATCAAATGTACGAAAATAATGTGTCTCAAAGAAAAGTCCTTTGAATGTACCTCCAAGAAAAGTCCTTAAACCCAAAACAATTCTTTGCAAAATCAGATCAAGACTTTTGTAAAATGAGACCAAACGTGTGAAAATATGTGAAAATAAAGAGTGGTTTCGTGGCAATTTATATTGCCGCGAAATGTTTTTTTAGAGGGACTCGGCGGTACTTTCTAGCTGACGAAAATATAAGTAAAAGTTTGGTCGAACTACTTTGTTGTTTGATTTAACGTGTTTTTGGTGCAAAAAACAGTTTGGCCAAACTTTGTTTAAGAGTTCGGCCGAACTAACGCGTCACCAGTTACACAGAGCCAAGCCCTAAATATGTTTCTGCAACTTTGGACTGATTAAACTCCATGAAACATTCTGAATTAACTGTCGGAACCAAGACAAGAATTTTCAGAATTGAATCTACTTTCAAGAAATATAACTTTCATGGAATTTCATAAATATTTACTAATTTTAATTAATTTTGTAATAAAATGGACACAAACAATTTTTGAAGGTCATTGTAATCCAGTGAAATCAAAATTCTATATCTTCCAAAATACATTGTAAAAAAAATTGAAAAATTTATGGTACATTAGATTGGTCTGTCGTCTCTAATGGGTAGTTTTTATATTTTTAGTTTATAACTTATATGTTAAGGAAGTTATTTCATCGCAAAACGTATTCAAAATATGTAGTTTTTCATATTAGACCAGTTCAAAAAATTCTAGTAATTTTGATATGCATCCATTGGCTTTGTAAATATGACGAAACTGAAGTATACTCTATCTAGATTATTGTAACACATTTTGTTTCTCAAAAACACAAATTTTCTAAGAATACAAAATTGTGTATTAACATGACTTCTTATGAATCCATTGATTGTTAAAAAACACACACTCAAAGAAACACTAATTTGACATATCACATGTGTATCAAAAAATTCCAAAAGTAATAGAAAGCTAACAAAATTTCAGACAACTTTTATTTTTATCGCAAAATAAAATTCTAAACAGAAAAATTGTTTTAGCTTGCAGAAAGTTGAAGAACTGAAAAAAATGAAAGTTTTTTCTCAAAAAAGGGAAAAAAGTGTGACCCAACTTCACATTTTCACCGTCAATCTATTATAAAAAAATCACGAGCTATATAGGCTACCTCCTATTTTCATTAGCTTTTCTTCATATTATTTTCAATATGTTTCTTGCAACGTTATTTTCTCTTAGGATCACAGACCAATTCCTAGATAGAAAGGCATGTGTGGCTAGGGATTCTTTTTGGTCTGTGATAGTAATCCACCTACCATTATGTAGACTTAATAAGTTATTTCTTGAAGCACTACTCTGTTAATTAAAAACTGAGACTCTAAAGACTCTAAGGTAATTTCAATCCCATTTTAGAAACTAGTCACCAACTGAGGGTAGTTCTTGGATATCCCTTTCAGGAATACATAGAGTAGGTTCTCTGAATAAAGCTTCATACAATAGCACTAAAACATAATGGAAAAGTTGTGTATACACATGTATCCAGTGATCCTTTGGAATGTTTTTACAATATATATGCACCAAATTATCAAGATTTTTCCATCTCCATTTCATTGCTAGGAATGAAAAATTATCATAAACTATGTCGAAGAGATAAGAGACCATGAAAAATTGAGGTTACTGGCCTTTCTTCAGATCTATTATCCCTCAAAGATCGAGATAGGATATATACCTAGTTGAATATTCTTACCTCAATTGTTATAGTGTACATGAGCAAAACCGATCCTTCACTAAAGGTGCCAATGTTGGAACGACCATATAATTGACACAACATATTGGCTTCTAGATGAAATGGGTTTGCAACGTATTTATAAGACAATATTTCTTTTCTCATGTTTTGAAATTCCCTATGTTGGTCCAAAATGGCATAAGCAGTTCTCACACAAAAACTTGAAGTTTTTCAGCCAATCTTCATTTGAGCACACTTCCTCTTTTGGTATCCTATAATAAATTTCAATATTGGAGGCAGTGAAAGAAGCGATGGTATTTGCATGGATACCCCTTATTAGGGTTTCTTGAAGGTCAATATCATTAACCATCCATTCTAAAACTTTACCATATGGGAAAAATTACATATGAGAAACCATTTTATGCAACCAAAGCCTCTTAGTAGCCTTATCGGTCTTTGAATCTAATTTTTTTGTAGGAATTGTCTTTCTCTAAAACAAATGACATATTTTTGAGCATGTGTATATGATATATTTATGGATGGAGTACAAAGTGTTCCACAAATCAAAACTATAGAATTTATCAGCTTATTATTCAAATAATGTCCTAGCCACTATGCTTTATAGTCCCAATTCTTGGTCATGTACATGGTTCTCTTGAAATACTATAAAACAAATATGCACCCATTATGCATATTAACTTACAATGCTATATGCAGAGAATTAAGCGGATTACATTTCAAGACTAACTTTGCTTGTGCAAAGGTAGCATCATGTAATGATGAGAAAAAAACAACGTTATCACATTTATAATCTAGGTGGCACTATTAACCATCAAAATTAAAAAATTCAATTAATGACTAGGATGACAGTGTGTATCTTCCCATGGAGAAGTTTCTATGTGTTACTAGTAGAAGCGATACATTTTTTGGGCAAGAAAACACTTTTCCATGTATCTATCTTTTGAAAATAGAAAAGTTTTCAATATTTAATCCTAAAATTTGAGTTAATAGTGTTGGTATGGTTTTGAGAATGAAACATAAGGCATTATAGCTATAAAAATCCTAGGAAACTAAGGAAAACAATAACTTAGAGTTTATTTTTTAGGATGGAAGCATTTTTTAGATTTTCTACCATGTAAAAAACATTCTAGAGACCAAAAGGAAACTACTAAGTGGCTTGGCCACATCTATAGGGTCAATATGAGTAAGGAAAGGTAGTAAAGTATCTATCATGGGGTTGGATGGCCTTTATTTCACTCTTTAAATGCTAGTAGGGTTCAAGCTAGAGGTTTTACCCTCTTTCCACAACATGTGTGATGCTATAAAAATCCATACTATAGGGTGAGGGTTAAGGGAAAAATTCTTTGAAGACTTGATTTTTTTAAACTTAAAACCAATCACTTGATTAAAAAATTAAGTAAATCAATGATTTCAAGAGAATAAAATATTTTTTGGGAAAGTAACTACATAAAAATAACAAAAAAAGAGAAGATTTAACCTAAATAAGAATGAACATTCACATACTTTGGTCAAGCTAGATAAATCTAGCATTGATGAGGAAATATGAGGTGTTATACTTCATAAATAAAGTGTTTTAACCTATAGAACATAAGATCTAATAGATTTGAGGAAGAGGCAGTGTTATGACTATTTTTTAAAGAGATGTCATTGATATTTTTGCATGAACTACTCCAGTAATTACTTTTCATTAATTTGATCTTTACCTTTAGTTAGCTTAGTGTTATAGAAGAGAAGCTTAGGAAAATAATTGCGAGTGACATAAAATCTTGAGAGAGTCATCATGTTACTAGATTGAGCCTCAAAAGAATGATATAGCACAAAGTTATTGTGTAGTGAGGCACTATAACATTCGGTTAACATCTAGTAGGACAATATAGTGTTCCATTAAGGCTCAATAGAGTGACATGATATGGCAGGAAGGTCAAAATATAATTTCAAGGGTTATTTTATAAAGTTATAGCACTAGGTTAAGGTTCAATGGCAAACTTTGTAACTTTCTTTAGGCTCAGTGGGGTGCTAAAAATAGGCTCAATAGCACACTAAAATACCCTAAACAAACCAAAATTTAAAAGAAAACTCAAGTTGAAGCTTTTCCTTATTTGTGATGTCACTAGGCTAAAGAGATGTAAAGTCCATCTATTTTTTTATATGAAGGATTACTACTTCTATGCATTTCTATACTAACCAACAAGGCTTATTTAGGCTTATAATCCTTCCTCTAATGTCTCAAGTGATCTGAGAGATTATCATACATAGACAAGCACTAATAAGGATTTGCAAGGTGGCTTTTGAGAAGATTTTGCTAGGTGTTTCCTTTGATTTGCATTGGGTAGACAACACTAAGATGAATTGAGGAGGGTTTTTGTAGCAACTACAGTAGAAAAATAGGAGTAAGTTCAATTAGGTTTAACATGAAAACTCAACAATTATGGGGCATCTAGATGTGATTCAGTTCGAACTAATTTTATGTGTTTAATATGACAATATATCATGGATCTAATCGATACATTTCTCGATTAGGCATAAAATGTTGAGGTTTACTTTTGGCTATCACATATGTCATCATGTTGTAGTGTTGTTACTTATAAATATCTCAAAGCTCCACATATCGCATCATAAACAACTTAGGAATGTTAACAATAGGCTTCTTACCTCAATTTATAGTAAAAATTTTTAAGTATATTATTTAAGCTCTGCAATGGAAGAGGCTATGGATAATTGATTTATAAGAAGTGTGTCATATTAAAAATTTACTAACCTAGATATTTAGTATTCTTAAACATTTAGAAATTTAATGGAGAGGCTGAAGGTGTTAATATTTAGGGATTGTTCAAAAGAAGTACCATAGAGTGTGGCATCCATTGAAAACATAAATTCATTATTAGGCAGTGTATGGAAATGATACCTTTACTAAGTTTGTTAAATATTTTCGGAATAGCACTGTGTAATATGTGTGATCCTTCCAATGTTTCGGATGGTAACTCCATCCATCATTGGGGAACAAAGAGATCATTGTGAGTAAAAAAGTGTTGGAGAGCCTATTAATAGGAGAAAATGAAGAGTCGATTAATAGGAGAGCCTTGATTAAGTTCATGACAAGCTTTCTACATCTGAACAGAATTAATCAATATGCAGAGGTATCTCAGGGAGTGTTGAAGACTGTTTGGTACTAGTCTATATGGTGGATTTGAATTTGATTACATCTCGAGAGGAATTTATAAAGGGTAAGGAATCATACCGTACGCATGAATGAATAATTTGGTCAATAAATGGCATGGGAAATTTTTCCTTTGAGAATGCTTCCTTTAAATCCAAAAATTAAGTACATATCTAAATAATACCCATTTTTTCATGACAATTATTGGGTTGGAAACTTAAGAAGTGTAAGAAATGGGATATATGAACCCTACTTTGTGCATCTTACTTATTTAATATCTGATGATTGTGGCTTTTGATGGATGCCACGAAATTTGTTCTTACCTCAATAGGGAGGTTTCTCCCATGTGTTGACATGGTGCTCTAGATTGTAGGGCTGAAACTAAGAAATTTTTCATATGACCAAGAAAAAATATCACAATATTCCTGAAACAAGTCTTTGTAAATTAAAACTTCTTCATGGGAGAAAGTTTTCCCCTACATTATCTCTTTGATAATCCCATGATTTATTGAGATATCCACCTTAATGGTAGGGGATATGTTATCCATATTACCTTCTTCAAAGGTTTCTAGTGTAGGAATGCAATTTTTTAATAAATTGATGTGGTCAACAAGGATTAAATTCTTAGTTTCCACTACTCATAAGCTATATGCGGGTAGTGTGGTATGTTTGAAGGCTCCTTGAGGTAAAAATAAGAATCAGTGGTTCATGAAATCCCAAGAAAATTTTGGGGCTATCATGGCCTTGAGGATGCCCTCACCTGGATGTAAAATACCAAAAAATGGAGATGTGCTCATTGCAGGGCCCTGTGGCAATGGTTGGAGCATGAAAGTACTAGGGAACATGATATAATGTGATATCAGACTAGGTACCATAGGACCAATGAAAGTGGACAAAGTAAATAGTCTAGGTCCATGAGGTCCTAATTGTGCTACCTTCACAATGGTTGAAGAAATAACAATATCATGGAACAATGAGAATATGGTTGGAATCACTTCTCATAGGTTTGAAGAAATGTAGTAGATATGTTCATAATGTTGTGTTCCATCAATAATTGAGGGTGGAAGTATATCCTACATAAGTGAAACTAGTGGGTAATTTGAAACTTCTAATTGTTGTGCTAGTGTCATGGGAATTGTGTTAGAGGTGCCTTCTTCCCTTAAAATGGAGAAGGAAATAAATACCTCCGGGGTAGGTTCATCATAGTTTAAATGAATATTATAGATATCGCATGGGCCTTGCTGTGATGCAAACTTATTCCTTGGGATGGTCGAAAAATGTGGTGCTTTAGGGGCATTCTCCTCATGGGGTAGAGTGGGCTCCTGAGGTTTGGAGGTGTCATTGGAATATTAAGAATTTTTTGGTACACAATGAATAAGTGGCACATATATGTGATATGAGTGGTCTTAGCACAAAGAGTGTAAGGTCACTCTTCACATTTCTTAATAGATGAAGTGACATAATAAATGGTCTTTAGTTCATCATCCAAAGGTAAGGTTGGTGAAAAACGAGGTGCTATTGACGAGGTGTGACATTACCAACACATCTCTATATTGTGGGACATTGATACAATTAAAAGGTGCAGTGTCCATGTTATGCGCATATGGCACATGGATGGTTGGTTATAGAACCTTGTTACATGGGGTATTTTCTTTATATCCTAATGGGGAGAAAATAATTTAGGGTACGTAAGGGGAATGGAGAACGACTTTCAACTCATTTAATGCTGGTAATTGATTAGGGTGGTATGATATGTCACAAACGGAACATGTGGGGTTTTCCACAGGGAAATCTGTGGCCTAGGGGTATTTATTTTTTTCTCCCTTTTGCCTCCTTGTTTTTCTTTGGTATCCTTATGCTCATTATTGTTTAATAAGATGAAGGGCCATTCGAAGGCGGGTCAACTGTAATATATCCAATGGGAGTAACCTATAACATAGCCAACGTGGAAGGGGGTTTCAAATATTATGCAGGCATGGATAGGGCCATATTGGACATGGTAAGTGTCATCATCACTTGGTGTGAGATAAAATCAAGAAGGGGTAAAGGAGTCGAGTACTTTAAGTGATAACATATGGAAAAAAAGGTCATTTCACTCATTAGAGGCATCTCTAGTTATGTTTTTTTGGATTGGTTTTCTTGAGACAATTAGTCAAAAGTGTTGGTTACTATCCATACAAGTTTTTTCGTAGGAAAAGGAATGATTGGACGATCTATTGGGTAGATACATAGGATAGTCGAATCTCTAAATAATATATTCCTAACTTTCATGAAGGAGGGGACTAATTCTTGTTGGGATCCCACAAATGGAAAAATATTGTTTAGGGGAGGGGGGGTCCCTCAACTCAATGTATGTTAATTAGTTTATGGTTATGTTTTTTTCATTATGGGGAAAACTCATAGTGTAGAAGGATATAGAGATGAAAGTCTCCATGGTGTTGTTACACGTCATTTTTTCACCATGAAACTTGACAGTTAAAATGGATCTATCACCATCCATACTTATGTTCTAGTATACTCCCTTGCAAGTCAAACATTGATATTCCTTGAAAAAATCATGAATTTAGGGTAAAATGGCTCTTTAACTTCTTAAATATGATTTGAACACTTTTTCTAGTCAATTTCTGCGTATGCATTGTTACTTCCAAGAATCCCTTCATAGTTATGCACTCTGTTTTCCATTAAAAACTGTGAAACTGACTCAAAGTAAAGCAAAAACTAGAAGTAATTTATAGAAGCTTAGTTGGGCGCATATATCCCAAATAGAAGCCTCTGAGTCATATCAGTTCAAGCCAAACCCCTCTAAACATGGAGCCAATTCCCTTAGATCATGTAACCCCAATCCCATCATTTGTGGATCTCACCCATCTTTGGTGGATTTGAAACCACCTCAGTTTCTCCTATAAATTGAGTTGAGAATTAAGGGTTAGGGGAGCTCACTTATGGTAGTCTTATGCTAGTAATTTTGGATTGGAAATCTTGTTCACCAAGCAGGAATATTGGAGGCATTTTGGAGGAACCATTACGACAGCAAGGCTTGGTTGTAAGATTTCTCTTTTATCCCTGAATAATACATTTGGATAATTTTTCCCATTGTGTCATTTTTTTGGAATTTTGAATCATTTGTGCTCATATATTCATTAAAAAAAATTCATTTCCTAATCTCCTTGATCATTAGGTTAAGTTGGTTTTAGATTGTCATTATGTTGCACATGCCTTTGATCCTTTGTATGTTTATGTTTGCCAGTTTCTTCTAAACATTGAGGAGCTACATCAGGATAGAGTGTGGGATCTTCATCAATAATTTCGTTAAAAATCTAATAGCACCATCCTCTTCCTTTAGTTTTAATGATATTAACAAAGTTAGCTTAGGGAAAGATATATTCTCATGTTTGTTTGTTTATAGTTCTCCTTTAGGATTCTAGGGAGATCGCTCTTATCCATAAGAAGGATTTATCCGGGTAACAGGTGTACATGTAATTTCTTCCAAAAACATTGTTGTAACCCAAGGATCCATCCAAGGCTTCAATATTGATGAGAACTATTTTCATGGTGAGTTCCATCAGAATGTTCTAAAAGATTCCAACTAGTTGGGAAGGGAAACCATCGTATGCCCTCAAGGTGATGGATGAGGTTATGAGCTCTATGGATCCTAGTTTCTTCCATACTATATTTGACATAATATATGTGGATTAACCTTCTTATATGATGCATCTATGGATGGTGATGTTACACATAGTAACTTTAGTTTGGAAAGCGACTAACGATGGGAGTCATGGTTTTGAATTGTCTAAATAAAATGTGATCAAGTAGGATTGGAAGGTTTGAGCGCACTTGATGCAAAAAGAAAAGCTTTCCTTTCAGTTACACATGTTTGTAGCACTTCCAATGTTGACATGGTGGCAGGGGATTGTGTGACGCTGTCAAAAATTCTATAACTATATGACGCTTTCACATTGTGTGATCTTTGTCTTAATGGTCCTTTAGTCAACATAGAAATTGGGCATGTGGGAGGTCATGGGATTATTAAGGGTGGCATTATAGTAGATGGAATTTAATATTCTTAGAAGCGAATAAGTTTAGAAAGAGAACCATAGTCACAATGGTGGGCTTGTAGCATAATATTTATGACATTCCTTTAAATGTATCAATTGGTAATATCTTGAGTGTTTCTCCCTACAGGGTTTTGGTACTATAGAGGTATTCCTTCTTGTTGAGTGGCCATGGTTCCTTATTGCGGGAAGAAATTTTGTAGTATAATTAGTTGTTGGTTTCCTCTTCTTTGGGCACTATGGCTACCCATAGCCTCCCACATAAATTTGAACTCAGGAATTTAGGGGCAGTAATTAATGTAATGGCCATAATCAACATAGAGAAAACAAGAATATTTATGCCACAAAGCACTATTATTTACTTATTTATATGTGTTTTTCATGCCTTGGTTCATATTATGGGGGATTTCCCCTTTCCTGCATATTTTCTTGCTATGGATTTTCCCCTGATCCCTGGTTTCCCTTTTTTTTATTCTTTCCTTTCTTCTTTGTTGTGTTAGATGGATGGGAAGTACTGATTTTTAAAATTTATGTTACTTTTGAGGAAAATAATGTTAATCTAAGTTCACTTTAGCACTATGTTGATGTGTGAGATTAGTTTTTTGTTGACCTAATAAAGGGAAATATGAATTTCATTCAGGATGATTTCTATAGGAATGTACGGATGTTGACACTCTGTCAAAAGTATGCATAGGATAATGTGCCTCATACATGGGGTGGTTATTCATCTAAGTAGGTATTATGATAATACATTTTTCTAGGTGCCAATGGTGTAGACGATGTTCCACATTTTTTGGCGAGGGATGGAGGAGGTCCAGATGTGTTTCCTTGATATCAAATTTAGTTCCCTAGTTGGAATTGGTCAATGGTTGCAATAAATATGTCAGCTATGTTTGATTCCCATGTATTTTCATTATTTAAAGGTTGAGGTCATGGGGCATATATGATTAGAATTTAAATGTACCTTGATTTTTCATACATAAGGTCAAGTTTTTAGCTTTATTTATTATGGATTCCTCGCCATTTTGTGGCATAGTGGGGGAAAAATCTTTTGTTATGATAGGAAAAAGGGATTTGAGAAATAAATCTAGAAGAAGTTCATTGGGAACACCAGTTTTCCAAATACTGTAACATTTTTGCCTCTCATGGGAGGTCTACAACATGAGTCGAGGATGTTTTTTGAAATTTAGTCAATAATCTTAGCCCAGTTTCACGAAAAAAAGGGAGTTTGAAAATTTTGATAAACAACTTGGATAGGGATTCAAATTTGTTGTGAGACTATGAGTTCTCATTGAAATACCATTTAGTTGAGGTGCCAGTGCTAGTGTGTTGGAAAATACTTTGTTTAATTAAGTCATTAGTGATGTTATTAGAAGGAAACTATAGATGAAAGTTAATCACATGGTTTGCAGGAACATCCTAAAGTTTTCACTAAAATTTTTCCAATGTCTGAGGGAAATTTGGTAGGAATGGCTTTCCATGTAGCTTCAGGGATTATGCGATCATTTTTCATCTTCAAAATATATGGGAGATCTATTGAAGAAACAATTGGTAGGTTACCTGTAGGATCTACCATACTAGAATGAACTATGTGAGATGAAGGGATACCTTGAGGTAAAGGGGTCCCTAACAAAGTATCTACAAGGACGGAAGAGCATAAAAATGTTGGATCAGAAGATCATATTCCATGGGAAGGTCGAGTAAGAAAATATGAAAAACCTAACACCCCTCCTACTAATTGTGGGAGGCCCTAAAGGCATATAGGGTGATAGGATGCTAAGTGCTGACCTATGGTGCTCAAATAAGTGCATGAATGATGAGGGGAATATGAAAACCAAAGTATGAATACATCAAAAAAAGCCAAACTCTAATGGTTAATTTCATTTAATGATTTTTTAATGTTTTAAAAAAATCCCAGTTATTTGTATGAGGATTTTTCATATGAAATCCAAAAAAATGTAACATACTTCCACTCAAATTCATTTGGCCTTCCAAAAATTTTACGAAAGTGGGGTCTCAAGCAACTTGAAGAAAACTAGATAAAGTATGAAAGGAGGTTTATAATGAGAGGTAATGGGACCACATCTTGAAGAAACTAGCGATGCTTCTAGTAGCTATTCAAAATCACCTCCAAGTGCAAATTCTACTACACCCACCACCTTTTATAATATTCACTAAGTTTTGGCCACTCTTTATCGAGTGCAAGTTGGCAATTTGTTGTTTTTCTTTTGGTGCGATGGTGTACCAAAATCAAACCTATTACAAGGCTATTTTTACCTACATAGATCCAATAAGAAAATTATTAGTAAGATGAATACATAAAAAAATTATCAATGTAACTACATATATCCAAGAACATTATCTACAATGCAAGAGAAATAGAAAAAAAATGAACACAAGAGGTAGGGAAGAAATAATTTTCTTAATTTCTTCATTAAAAGTGTTAGGAATTATTATATACACACCAAAGGGAGTTTATAGAGAAAATGGGCTCTATTAATCTCCTAAAGAAAGGTCCCTTTTTCCCTCTCCTTGCAAGAATGATATCCCCTCAAATATGTCCTCCTCAAATATGTCCTTTGATAAATCTCAATGATAAGCTCCCTAAACAGAAAGGAATGCTAATTGGTTTGGAAATTTCACAGCATAACATTACATTTACTTCTTGCTTTTTTGGGTCCTAATTTCACTTGTATTTACAAGAAAATATCATGTGTTCGCTCCCCTTACCTCATTTATGATATTTTATCTAGTGGGAGACAAGGGGAGTCCATTAGAGGCTTTGTAATGCTAATTCAAGAGTATAATGGCTTGATCTTGTGTTATCTAGGATTTTCCTGTAAGTAAATGGATGCTCATTTAATTTGAAGTGATCCTAGATCTATTAAGTTGTCACTTTTGTAGATTTGTGCGGTTATCAAAGAAACAACCACGATGATCCATGCAAAATTGTTGAAGTAGCTCTGCATGGTTTGATTTTTTAAATGAGAAGCTTATGAATCTTATTTTTTTTTCTGATTCATGTTTTTTTTAGTATTCACTGGTACATTTGTGCATGTTGTTCTTCGATGTTTGTAATTCATGGCTAGTGCAATTAAGTGCATGATTTTTCAGTGCTAATAGTGGGATGCTATGGGTGGATTAACCAACTTGGCATAAATTATATTGAACTTTTCTTAACCTTCTCAATATGGTTTTCTTGTGATAGGCGCAAAATTTTTGTTCTCTTTTTCATTTATGATCTTGATTCCCAATATTTTTTTCTACACATTATTCCTTCATTAAAAAATTTCTACCCAAATCCTTCAATCTATTGATCATGTTCATATTATGTCCAAAAATTAGCATGTCATCAACTTATAATCATAGTATAATATAATTTTATTTTTCATACCTCGCAATGTAGATACAATTATTAACTTATAATATTTTAAAATCATGATCCAACATAAATGAATTAATTTTCTTGTATCATTGGTTTGGTTCCTACTTCAACTTGTAAAGGCTCTTCTTCAACCTAGAAACTATGTTCTATTTACCTTTTAATTTGAATCCTTTCAATTTATCCATGTATATCTCCTTATTGAATTATCCATGAATGAAGGTTATCTTTACATCGAACTATTCACATTCAACATATAAAGTAGAAACAATAGCAAGCATAACTCTTATGGATGACATATTAACAACAACTGAAAATATTTTAGTAAAGCCAACACCTTCCTTTGGGAAAAATCCATTTAATACCATTCATTCTTTGTATCTTCCCTTTATCCTCACATTTAATCATGTATTCCCATTTTTTTAAAGGGTGATTCATCCTCTTGAAAACTTTACTAGCTTCCAATTTTCTTTTCCCAATATCAATTCCATTTCTCCCTCCATTTTCATTTCTCTCTTTTCAAAATTTCATTTTCTAAGCCTCTCTAAAAAAAAAATTCACCGTGATCAGTTAAAAATATAATTTGAATTTGGATAAATTTATGAGGGATTATGAGGCCTAGTGGACCTACAAACCAACTATGGTGGTGTGATTTATATTTGTACCTCTTGAAAAATATACATATAGGTTTAATCCTCTTTTCTTCCATCAATTTCCACTTATTTTTCATCACATTAATTAATTGGATACTTATTTTCTTGCAATGGTGGGACATCTTCTTGCTATTTTGTAAACATGTCAACAATTTGAGTGGCCTCCATATCACCTATAAACCTTCTAAACATTTCTAGCTAATTAAATATGACATCCTTGTTTCTAAAAACTTTGTATTTAACTAAAACAAAAAGCTGGTAAATAAAATCACCATCCACATAACCTATAAAAATATGTTTCACATATTTAGCATTTGACCCGGTGCTATGCTCATTGGAAATATGTACAAATTCATCACACACAAAAAAAACATTAGGTGAGATACTTTACCATTTTTACTAAGCCAAGCTTATTTATGAATGTTACCTTCTAGGCCATACTAGGTGATTTATTAATCAAGTAACAAGATACCCTTACTACTTCTGCCAAAAAATGTTTTTCTAATTTGGAATTTGACAATATACTTATCACATTATCTGTGATAGTGTGATTCATTCTTTATATAGTACCATTAGGTTGAGGAATTCAAAGGATAGTGTTTTAATCCTTTATGCTAATCCTATTGTAATAACTTTTTAATGAATTAGAGTAATATTTTCTGCCAATCATATATGTCATCAAAAAATCAGAGAAATTTGTTAGTGTCTCTATTAAAAACAACATGAAATATCTTGAATATCTTAAGCACATGACCTTTTATTTTCACGAGGTTGACCCAAATATTCTTGGATGAATCATCTATGAATATGAGGCAGTATGAAGCTCCTCCTCGAGAATTAATGTTGAATAGTGAAAACACATTAAAGTGTACTAATCTAAAAGGCTTGTTTTTTGCCTTTCATGTCCACCTCTAAGAAATCAAAGTCTTTGTTTCCTACTATATATTCAATGCTCATAGGAGTTATGTTCATAGTATTTCAAAATTGGATGCTAATTTTTTCTAACAACGATTTTTAGGGCCTTTTCACTCATCTGCTCAGACTTCTTATTCCATTAATCTGTTAGGCCTCTTTCTCTTTGAAAAACGGCCACATATAGTATTTTTTTTTTCCCTTAATGTATACAAGGTTCTTATCTTGAGTCACCTAGCCATGACCAAATTCACTTTACTAATTTTCTAACCATATTTTCCAAATTTTGTGAGTAGTCGTCCAATTGTACCATGGATATCAAACTCATACACATATTTGCAACATGCCCAACCTATTTAGCAAGGAATATTGTCCATCCTTTTTCTTGATTCAAACAGGTGCCACCCCAGTAATGTTACATACGTGATTTTTTTTCCAAATGTAATCTACGATAATCACTTATTACGTATGAAACAAAGTTTATTTTGTTTGGAGTTACATGGTGAGATAATCAAGGATCTAATCAAATCTATCACTAATAGTAAATAATCATGACTCTTATATTGAAATGATAAATACAACATCACCTTATAAAATTACAACAATGCCCTCACACTAATTTATATTTCTTGACATTTGATTTATGTTGATCAATTTTTGGTCCTTGTGTTCTCTCTTTTGGACCCGATGCTCCCTTTTCATGCTCCTTGATTTACCAAAATGACCATTTATCTCTACTTGATTTTTCACTTCCATTATTAAATTCCATTTTCATTCCATGATTGAATATGGTTATATATTTCCATACATGGTTTTTCGCAATTGATTGAAATCATAGTACCATTCATTAAACTCTTATTGTTGTTATCAAACTTGAATTTTCATGTAGGTGTTGAAGTGCTCATAGCTGCTATCAAATTCTCCTAGTTTTCTACACAAAGAACAAGAGTATGGTGGCTCTAATTTCATCATCCAAAAAAAATTTTATAGATGGAAAATGACTGAAAACTATATTAAATTCATCTTTAAATGGTATAAAACTAAATAATCTTCCTTCGTATTGCAGTCATATAGCTTCTTCATTAAGAAAAAAATTTCAATACAGATTTTTTCTCATACAAATCATGCATACTTTGTTGTATATGATCTACTATCTTCTAACTAGTCACATTGAAGTAAATAATCTTTCCTAGCTATAGCTAGATTGTATAAATGGACTTGTTGTCTATCTTATTTCAATATACACCAATCATCAATGAGAGTTTCTTTGATAATCCCTCAATTAAAAAATAATAATCCATAAAAATAAATATATATCCTCCATATGTGATTTCCATAGGGTGAAATTCACCCCTTTCAACTTCTCCATGACACTTGTTGCAGTTGTTTCCATATTGCTAAATATACCCATCTCAAATAATAACCTATCATTTCTTAATTATAGCCCACACTTTCATGAGAGGATGGGAATTATTTGGGATTTAGCATTCCTCTATCTTGCACACAATAGATACTAAACCAAGTAGAAGTATGGTAATAGACAAGTTGATCTTGAATGTTTCCTTCACGATTGATTTTTCCTTCACTTCCATCCTCAAGAATGGACTCTTTGGAGTTCTAACTCATTAAACCACCTCTTATTTTGTCCCACCACAAATAACCAACAAACCAATGCTTTGCTACGTGTGGCTAAGAATAACAAGGAGATTTCCCTAATCCTATATGACTTAGCCTCCAATTTAGATCTCAACACATAAAAAACAAGCATTACACAAATGTTATAATACCCATAGACAAAGGAAAAAACAAATAAGGAGATAAAAGAAAAAAGTATTTTTTTATATTGAATCTAACTCTCCTCTTTACACCACACAAAGATTTCATTAAAAAAATTAAAAAAATTAATAAAATACATCTACTAGACATTTTTAGACATTAAATGAAAAGTTCACTATATGAGGTGGTAAACCCATGAAATTTCTTCCAAAAATTTCTAAAAATACTTGAACTACATTTGAGGGGACAAATACAAGTAATATTTCAATGATTTATTGGTATAGACTCATTATAAATTCTATATATATATATATATATATATATATATATATATCTGAATATATTTATTTAAAAAATTTAAGAATTGTTTTTTAATAAATAGATATAAAAAAAAAATTAATATATTTAATAGAAAGATAATATATAATATATTTTAAAAAATAGTGGTTAAAAATATTTAACGTTTTATCTTAATGGCTGTTAAATGTCGATAAGGATCAATCCATAACAATTTAATAAACATCAAAATACTTACTTCATGACATGTATCACATTACTAAGATTTAAAAAGTCATAAAAATTAACTGAATTATAACTTTGTTTTAAATTATTTTTAATATATATATATATATATATATATATAATTTGAAAAAACATGGACCAAATTTCTTAATGATACTCTCACTTAAGGATGTATATTGTTAATTTCTAAATAGATTTTTCTGCAATACCATGGGCCAATACCACGGGTTATGGATACCACCAACTTGAAAAATAATTATTCATTGTATATGACACTTGTTCATAAGATTTTTTTTATTAATCAATTTAATTAAATATACAAGAAGAGTATGTCTACTTTGGACATAAATTTCCACTTTTAATTTATGTATATTACTATAAATACATTAAAATATTTGATATAGGTTACATCCCTAACATTTATCTAAAAATTGAATTAAAATTTTGAAAAATCTATCGAGAAATAAACATACCCATCAACATAAATATTATCCAAATAATTAACAAATATTATAATAATATAAATGGTTATAAAAATATTCTAATAATAATATCTATATAAATTTTAATAAGATGTTTAAAATATTGAAATCAAAAATTGATTTGTAAGTTCACATTTTCAACTCTAATTCATTATTTAAATTTAAAAGAACCTAACTAAACTTTTTTAATTTAAAAAAAGTTTTCACTTTAAGAAATGTGATACAAAGTTAAATAATTTATCATTGAAAACATTTACTTCTGTATTTACTTAATAAAAAAAATAATTTTTTTGTTTACTCAGTTGAAAGTAAAGTTAAGATATATATTATTGTATGTCTATTTTAATTTTGATTTGGAATCAATCATATTTGTGAAGATCAAATTTTAATAAATTTAATTCAAATTTAAAAATATATATATATATTTTTTAATTTTTTTTTTTTTTTATAATTAAAATAGTAAAGATAAAAGTTATATTGTTTGTTTTAATAAAAAAAATTATCCTTAAAAATGAATAAATATAAACATTTCCAACATGATAGTACATAAAATTTAAAAAATCATAGCGTGGCAACCATAAAACATATACCAACAACTAACATATACTTAATGTCGTTAATAACAAAAACTAACTTAAAACATGAAAACAATAATTGTAATCATCACTAAAAACACATAAGTAGTTAAGGTAATGTGGAGACAAACATAAGTAGTTAAGGTAATGTGGAGACATATGTGGGCTTAGGATTTCCTAGATTCTCAGAGGGGTGTATCCATTTCCACATAGAATAACGGGCTTAGGATTTCCTAGATTTTCTAAGGGGTGTATCCCTTTCCACAGAGAATAACATTCTTTAATTGAGTCATATGGTCATCCATGTCCTAAAAAAGTAGTTGTAACCTTTTCATGCAAAGGAAGAGCTCATCTTTGGTGTAACTCTTGTCAAAGAGAATTTTTCCAAAGAGTGAACTTAAATGTCAGTAAAGATTAGCAGTGTAGATATACTGGTTTTTCCTTCTCCTCATGTTGTATGTATTGGGAACCCAATAAAAAATAGAAGCTAGAAATTACAAATCAAAATGGCATCCTCTACACAAGTAATTTCCTCCTTAATTGCATGGATTTGTTGTTGGATTTTCAGGGGGATTTGATAGTAGGATAATATAGCGGAAGATTAGGATTTTGTGCAAGTTCAAATTCTACTAAAGTCTCATTTGTCGACATCCTTCTAGTGGGATAAAGCCCCATGCCTAACAATTCATAGAAAGGTTGTAGGAATGGAACAAAAGGGAGATGGGAACCCTATAGGAAACAAAAAAAGAATAAGAGGTAATAGCACAAGGGAGTGTTATGGGCAAATACCTCTAGAAAATATAAGTAAGGAAACTCCACCCATGGCTAAAGAGAGAGGAAGCTCAAATCAAGGACAAGGCCATAATATAAGAAAGAGACACTAGAATTAAAAATTATACTCAGCAAGAACCAATAGAACCAGATGTCCAACAATGACCAATATAAATAAAATTAGATACCTAAAGCAATTAAAGCTCATGAAAACCCAACTTGACCCAATACGAAATACAATAGAAAGAGATAATCATGTGTGAAGGAATCAAATATTAAGAGCCATACTTACCATATTGTGTGTCAAGAACTAAGGACAATCCCATCCACAAAGAGAGTGAAGTGTTAGAGAGATCCAAGTAGTCACCATTTTCAACCAACACAACATTGCTTTGGTTGCTCGACCAAATGGATTGAAGAACTAGGACAAGAGGGCCTGACCCTTCTCCCAAAGAAAAACTATGAGTGAAAAACAAAGACTCTAGATTGTGTAGAGCAGACCAAGGATAACTTTCTCCAAATACATTACAACGTGTAATATAAAAATAGCTCAATTTAGGTTATGGAAATAAATTCAAACTAATCTTATTGATCCCATAGAAATGTTATGAGTGTAAAACAAAGCTTGATAATTGCATAGATAAAACCAAATATAACTTTCCCCAAACACATTAGACGACCTATAGGATTGAAAACACCAAACAATATAATGGAAACAAATCCAAATTGAATCCCAAGGTACCTACCAACCTAATAATCAAAGCTTCGAAAAATCCTAATTCCCATTCTTTTGACCACCAAACTGTCATAAGATCATAACAATCATAATTAATTATTAGCAATTGCTCCAAAAGGTGCAAAGAGAGGCCGATAGGATTTTGAAATTGAAAAATTTTTGTACTTTAATTTTCATAATCAAGCATATAGCAATTGACACATTAAATTTAAGTTTTTTTTTGTGTATTTTTCTCCTTAATTTATAATAACTTTTTTGTCTCCACAGTTTTTGTATTTTCAAAGTAGGACAGTAATTGTCTCCACATTGGATTACAATTTTTTAGTTTAATAAAAACTAATACTATTTTTATTTTTTATTTCAAGAGTATAGGGTCATACTCTTAAGGAGTAGAGTCCATAATCCCCATTATTTCATTTCTTCTATCCACTTTTTAGTAGTATCCATTTTTTTAGCAAGGAGTAGAGTCCATCATCCCCATTATTTCATTTCCTATATCCACTTCCTTAGCAATCTCATCTTATAGGGTAAATTTTTCCACGTGAATTTTTAGATACTTGTGTGTTTGTCTAGTATTGTGGAATACAAAGGTGGAATACGAATTTGTGATGTTTATCCAATTTTTACTCATATTTTTTTATCCTTTAACGCTCAATGCAGCCTACTTCCATTCCTATTGTACCTCATGAGGCATTATTATAAACTAAAATGTAGAATTATTACACAGAAACAAGTATTTGGACATTATTCATATAAGCATTGAGCTTGGTGATTGATATTTGTGATGGAAAATTATCATTTTACTTGTATAATTGTCATACATAAAAGTAAGTCATCCTTGAACATTATTACCTTAAGCATTGAACTCTGTAATGAATGTCATAGGAAAATATATTTTACCGAACCAAATTTTTTACATGAGCAACTTAATGAGAAAAATAAATATTTGAAATCAAATCTTATTTATATAGCTTCCAAAATACTTCTACTACTTCAATCCATAAACTTCAATCCCAGAATTTTGTAGGTACAAAATTATCATAAAGTCAATAAAAATATTTCAAAGGAAACTTGTAAGAGTTGTATTTATACCTTACCCACGCCTACTTTTCCTCATCCTTGCCATAAATACACCACCTTATAGGAATCAGTAAGTCTAGTTCTAATTTTCTCATAAGCAAGATTCATTTTTAATGATAAAGGTTGGGAAGTCTTCCTATTGCAGTTCCTAATATTTTCTTTGTCACCATCGTTGTCACGTCCTTGTAGTAGGACTTGGAAAAAATAAAATGTAGTAGTTATATGAAGTAGAAGGAGATCGTAAGGGAGATAAATCCATTTAACGGAGACCTCAGGTTAGCGATCCAAGTGGGCGAAAAACATATATATGCATAAAAAATTTCCAAATACACTCGATAAGGTGAGCCAAGTGGGCGAAAAACATACATATGCATCGAAATTTTCCAAATATACTCGATAAGTTATATCTATTTTTAATGATGATAAATTTCACTATGGTTTGAGTTTCTTAATTAGACAATTGGAAACTAATGGATAAATGTTGGGATATATATATCAAAATTGGAAAACTAATGGATAAATGTTGATATATATATATATATATATATATATATATATATATATATATATATATATATATATATATATATTACAACTGGATATTATGGATAGAGTAGTTGACGCCTTTAATTTACTTCTAGGAAATGTGATCACACTTTGCCTTGGCTACATTGGGGTTATTAATTGTTTTTAATCGAATTGAAGAGGTAATAATGTTAGCTAATTAATGTTAATTTAACCTTTCAACAACAAATGTATATTTTTTGGATTAGATAGAAACATGTAATGGATGTCTGCTTATTTCTATGAAATATAATGACAACATAAATGTTGAATAACTCACTTTTAATTATTTATAGAATAAATGTTGAATGAAAAGGTAAATTTGAATGTTGGAGATGCACCTAACCTCTCTATGTGAGAGAAAATTCCACTTATGCCGAAATCAAATTACAAAACATGTTTGAATTCATTTCTCCTCGCCTACATCCCCTAAAAAATTTCACATTCCATCTCCCAACACCAAGCTAATTCATGGCCTTCATAACCCATTTGTTGAATCGGATGAGTGGAACTCCAGTTTTAATGAAGTGGGTCTCAATAATTATGATGTTTTATCATGTGGGGATCTATATTCTTCAGATTTGCAGTCAAAGGGGGAAATTGGGGATGAGGATGAGACACATTTAGAGAGATTTTGAAGAGTCAAAAAAGCATGGGAAGTTATTAAGGATTCTAAATATAGAGAGGCATATGATTTTGAGTTTCAAGCCTTGAAACATAATGCAGAGGTTATTATAAATGAATTAGAATTGGATGAGATGATCGTTGAAGATGATCGAGAAGGATCGGTAGTTAAATATTTTTACCCCCGTAGATGTGGGGATTATTTTGTTCTTGCAGAGATAGAGTTGGTGGAGAGGTGACAATAATATTTCTAGTTTGTATCCAAATGATATTAGTCTGAGGAACAAAACCAGAGGCTGCAATTTGGAAAAAGGATTATAGGGTCCACTGTAGTATAGGATAGAGGTAGGAGCACTGTAGGGAGATTTGTAATTCATCAGTGCTAGTCTTGTTCTTTGAAAATAAAACTACTTTTTTCATGGAGTGCATTAGGATCTTCATCCAGTTTCAATAAATTGAGCTTCATGGCTTGTATGAACCCTAAAGGAAACTTCAATATTTCATCAAGCTACAAGGATGAATAACTAAGCGGGGATATTTTATTCATATAGTAAGACCTTTTTGCCCCTCTAATGGATTTAACTGTTTGTCTAGAGACCGATATTCTACAAAAAAAACTATACCCAAATGTATTTTACAGATCAACAAAAATGATAATAAATCTCTGTTGGATCGAGGAATATTGTACATCATAATGTTCCTGGATGGTTATAATGTGTTCTTGCAGCAAGTCATGAAACTGGTATGCATCTCCAAGGCACTGAGCTAGATGCATACATTGAAGTAAATATATGATTTAGTTTTCTTCTATTATTTTAAATGTTCTCTTTGCCATTTTAGCATGTAAAATGAGTTTTCTTCTATTATCGATTGATCAGTCTTCAATCAATTCTTCCAACAAAGACTGACATTTTCCTGCAGACCACTAGGATTTTCATTTTAATTACAACATTGTCATCCTTTTATTTATTAATTCCAAAACCTCCCGCCAGCTATAATTTCACCTTAATTATAGTACCCTTGTGTTGGAAAAATACTGAGAGGGGGGGTGAATCAGTATTTAGTGCAGACAATAAAACTTTGATATTTCCTTCTTAAAAACCCATACGCTACTTCCTGAATTCAACTCACGTATATACGCGGATATCCTTTACAGAACTCGCGTATATCCAGTGAATTAATTATGCATTTAATTCATGACTTAGATCATTGCATTACTCATTTATCAGATGTTCAGAAAACAGTAAACAGGTGCAGAAAGAACAGAGTAATCATCACACACAATCAATCACACATGAACACCAAGATTTTTAGGTGGAAACCCAATTTGGGAGAAAACCACCGCTGTCGTCGTCTCAGTCTTCAATCTTTATTATTAAGAAAAATTCTTACAACATGTACTGGTGCAGACTCATACCAGCACGCAGGCACCCACCTGCAGAAGGCTACAACCTTCTCTCATTTACCAGCCTTTCCTAGAAGGGAGCAACAACCCCCTGCTCTCGTTTACCAGCCTCTCCTGGAAGGGAGCTACTACCCCCTGATATTAACACCAGCCTCTCCTGGCAGAAAGCTTCTACTTTCAGACTGAAGGCTTCAACCCTCAGATCCACTGCAGACCACGTTTCATCAATTTTCAAACTGGATCAAAACAGCTTCAACACAATCCTTCACTTATCATCAAACATCCTTTTCCCAGAGCATCAAACAGAACAATGAAACCACTGTAACCAGAATATCAGAGATAACCCAGACTTCAGAATAGATATGAAGACTCTCAATCAGCTTTGAGCAACCATCAGTTCAAATTGCATACGCGCTTTTCTTCAAACAGACTCGCGTATATACGCGCTTTTAATAAAGGCAACCCGCGTATACATCTGTGCACTTTTCAGAAAAACCCTAACAGTCCATACGCTCCTTTGTTTAAACAGATCCGCGTATATACGCGCTTTTCATGAAACGAACATGCGTATAGATCTATAAAAGATAAACTTTGCAGAACAGATCAGATCTATGGACTTACCCAGATTTCTTCAATATCTTCAATAGATTTGTGCCAGGTCTTCAATACTTCTTTTCAGATCATCCTATAGATTCATCATTTCCAGATCTAGAGATTTTGAACCTTCATCATATTCATGGGTGCATCATAGATTCAGATCTATCGATTAAGAACAGAGTTCAACCATACAAATAAACTCCAGAGTGAAGTATTCATTTAAAGCCCAGACACATGCACATGCTTTGCACAATGATTTTCTTCTCCTTATATAGGTTTACCCTTTATCAATACCATGAGCCAAAACCACACCTCTTCCGATGTTATTCCTGGACGGGATCAAATAGACAACCCAGCACTCAATACAATGGGTCAATACCATGGTAGTAACCCCTGGTTTTACACTTTTAGAGCGCAATTGAGCATACGCGACTTGGCACGTACTTTCCCGCGTGCATACGCTACTTCTACTAGACAAACCCGCGTATGCCTTGAGACACACACTTTTCATCACTGGTCTAGCACATACTGGAATTCCTTTCATCATTACATCTGAGCTGTTCTGTAGACACATCAGATTTACATCATTAATTAGTATATCAAGTCAGTTTCCATCAAGAACAACTTTCATCAAGTAGGTTGCCATCATCTTTATCAAGTGGGTTGCCATCAAGGAAAACACTCTGCATCATATTGCCAACAATCTCCCCCTTTGGACTTGATGGCAACCACGATGGTGTTTGATCACAACAGATAGATACATTAAGCATAATGATAGTCTCCCCCTATTCAAACACCATGTCACTCTCCCCCTTTGACATCAAGGGAAAAGGGCGGATCAACACCAACACAAGGTTTTTCTCCTCATGTCGAAAGAAGGGCGCTATAGATCTAATGTGAACTGAAGTTACCATGCTCCCCCTTAGTTCATGCCGGATCTTCAAACATGTTTTTCAATGAAGTACATGACTCTATGACCTTCCTATCACCAAGGACTCATACTTACATCAAATATCCAACCAAGTGGATTTACAGATGAGACTCAAGTACCCAACCAAGTGGGTTTACACATTTTGACTCAGCTACCCAACCAAGTGGGTTTACACATTGAACAAGTCCTTACATGACTGAATATTACAAATTACATCATAGGTCTCAACATGACCTTTTCATCAAATTACAAATATGACTCTTCATACCCAAGACAAAAGGATCTCAAGAGAGAGATCATAATTCAGAATCATCATAATGCCAACAATGCATTATTCTCAGCAAGGCTAATGCTCCCCCTGAATATGTGCATCCTGAACACTTTCAACAGCAAATCATCAAGGCATCTTCACCCAAAATCAGAGAATGAAACAGAAATATAAGAGCCGAAATACCACCAAAGACTCCAAATAGCATCAGAGATACCAAACAGCACCATAGCTTGTGCTGAAGAAATGCTGACCCAGAAAAATTGTCAGTAACCACACATACATGGTTTTCTGTGGATGAACTCGCGTATATATGCGACTGTCTTTCAGGAAACCCGCGTATCCAAATTAATCTTCAGAAATTTAATCAGATCTGATCCTCTACATCGCAAAGACTACTCCCAACTTCTGTCTGAGATATTCCAACGCTTCCCTGGGCAGAGGTTTGGTAAATATATCAGCAACTTGTTCTTTGGAGGGAACATACTCCAACTTCACCTTTTGTTCAAGCACTTGTTCACGTAAGAAATGATACTTGATGGGAATGTGCTTGGTCTTGGAATGCATAACAGGATTCTTTGAGATACTGATGGTACTTGTATTATCACACATAATGGAAATAGGAGGTGAACATTTGATTTGGAAATCTTGTAAGGTTTGCATCATCCAAAGAAGTTGAGTGCAACATGATGCTGCAGCCACATACTCTGCTTCTGCTGTAGATAAGGCAATAGAGATTTTCTTCTTGCTGAACCAAGATACTAACCGGGGCCCCATATAGAATGCACCACCACTAGTGCTTTTCTGATCATCAACATTTCCAGCCCAATCTGCATCAGTGTAAGCATGAAGAGTAAGATCAACATTCTTTGGATACCATAGTCCAAAGTCTCGAGTTCCTTGTAGATATTTGAATATTCTTTTGACAGCCTGAAGGTGAGACTCTTTTGGATTAGCTTGGAATCGTCCAACAATCCCAACTGCATGCATAATGTCTGGTCTAGTCCGAGTGAGATAAAGTAGACTTCCTATCATAGATCTGTATTCTGGTTGATTCACCGTGGGAGAATCATCATGAGAACTGAGATTACATCCGGTTATCATTGGTGTACTTACAAGTTTGCACTCTTCCATGCCATACTTCTTCAGAATTTGCTTAAGGTATTTTTCTTGTGATAAGAATATACCATCTGTAGTTTGATGCACTTGCAAGCCAAGAAAGAATGTTAGTTCCCCAAGTAAAGACATTTCAAATTCTTGCTGCATGACAGAAGCAAATTTCCGACTCATAGATTCTTCATTACTTCCAAAAATGATATCATCAACATATACAACCACAATCAATAGTTTATCATTTTCAATTTTTGTGTATAAGTTACTATCAGCAGACCCCTTTGAAAATCCTCGTTGATGAAGATATTTGTCAAGACGATAATACCATGCCCTTGGAGCTTGTTTGAGACCATATAGAGCCTTTTTAAGTCTACAAACAAGATTTTCATCATTTCCCAAAATGAATCCTTCCGGTTGTTCTATATAAACTTCTTCTTCTAGATCACCATTGAGAAATGCAGATTTAACATCCATTTGATAAACTTTGATTTGTTGAAAACTTGAAAAAGTAAGAAACATTCTTATGGCTTCAAGTCTAGCTACAGGAGCAAAAATTTCTTCAAAGTCTATACCTTCTTGTTGAGTATACCCCTTGCAAACAATTCTAGCTTTATTTCTTACGACATCCCCATTTTCATTTAACTTGTTTTTGAATATCCATTTAGTTCCAATGACATTTTTGTTATGAGGTCTTGGTACTAATTCCCAAGTGTCATTTTTTTCAATTTGATCAAGCTCTTCATTCATGGCTTGAACCCAACATTCATCTTTTCTAGCTTGATTGACATTGCGTGGTTCAATAGTGGATAGAAATTCCAGATAGCTAGAGGATCCTACAAGAGTGCTTCTTGTTTGTACACCTGATGCCTTATCTCCCAAAATCTGAGATTCTGGATGATTCTTTTGAACATATTTGGAAGGCGCCTTTTCAGATAAATCATCTTCAGGTTCTTCATTGGATCCACTGTCTATATCATTCCTATTTTATGTAGAAGGACAATAGTCGCCATCATCTTCTTCTGTCATTTGTTTTTCTTCTTTAGGGGCTGCAAGACACTCATCAATGATAACATCAATACATTCAACAATCTTTCGAAGCCTTTTATTGTAACATTTGTATGCTTTGATTGTAGATGAGTAACCAAGAAGTATCCCTTCATCTGATCTAGGTTCAAACTTGCCAAGCTTTTCATCATTATTTTTGATAAAGCATTTACTTCCAAAAACTCTAAAATGCTTCACAGAGGGAGAATTACCATACCGGAGTTCATATGGAGTTTTGTCACTATTTACCCGAACATGAGCCTTGTTGAGAATGTTAGCTGCTGTATGTGCTGCTTCACCCCAGAACATGTCAGGAGTTCCAGAATCATCGAGCATAGCTCTAGCCATTTGTTTAATTGTTCTATTCATTCTTTCTGCTACGCCATTTTGTTGTGGAGTACCTGCTACAGAGAATTGTCTTTTTATGCCATGTTGTTCACAAAATTCAAAGAATTCATTTGATGTATATTCTCCTCCTCGATCAGATCTAAGACACTTGATTTTTAGATCTAATTCATTTTCAACTAAAGCTTTGAAGATCCGAAATTTTTCAAATGCTTCATCTTTGTGTTTAATGAGCCCAATCCAACACATTCTAGAGTAATCATCAATAAATAAGATATAGTATTCTTCCCCACGTGGTGAATTTTTCCTCATAGGTCCACATATGTCAGTATGAATGAGTTCAAGAGGCTCACTTGATGATCCTTCTTTGGCATTAAATCGTACTCTGGTCTGCTTACCGAATTGAGAAGATTTGCATATGATACTTTCTGGTAGATTAATATTGGGAAGACCACGAACAGCTTGAAGTCTGCTTGCTTTGTTGATTTGAGAGAAGCTCAGATGCCCCAGCCTTCTATGCCATAGCCAATTTTCTGAATATTTGCTCAAGTAACATTGATCTTTGCAGTTCTTCAATACATACAGGTTGCTTGGAGTTCTTTTCCCTTTTATAATAGTTTTACCTGTATCAAGATCACGAACCACACATTCTTTTGAACTAAAGACAACTTCTGTTCTTTGATCACACATTTGACTTACACTTAATAGGTTATGCCTTAATCCATCCACATACATGACATCATTAGCCTTCACCTTTTCTTTTAGAAACACGGACCCTTTTCCTTTAATTACAGCAGGAGTATCATTTCCAAATGTAACTTTCTTTTCCTTTTCTAGAGAATTATATGCAAGAAGTTTGCTTTTGTCACTTGTCATGTGTCTTGAGCACCCACTATCAATGTACCATTGATTTTCTTCACCTTCTGCAAATAACGCTATCCCACAATTTTCAACCTGTAATTCCTTCTTTTTCCATACTTTGGAACTTGAAGGAAAATCCTATTTTGGCTGGACTTTGCTCCTGCATTCAGATTCTAAATGGCCAAAGTTATTGCAATAAGTACATTCAACTTCATTTTGAAGAGGAGAAAATTTGTTATAGGTGTTCTTCTTTGGTTCAATACCCATCCTTTTCTTTCTTGCTTCTCTTGTCATGATTGTTTTATAGGCAACACATTGAACAGCTTTATGACCAAAATTGTGACATGAGAAACATTGTCCATTGAAGTAGAAATTTTTGCGATCATGAAATATTCTATTTGATTTTACCTGTTGGTTGTAGCTTCTCTGAAAGACATTCCTGTTAGTGTTCCTTGAATTGTGAAGATCATGCTTTACCTGTAAAGATTCTTTATTCCCTTGCTGAGTGGCTGAATGTAGTAAACCAGCTGTAGCTGCTTTTAGATAATTTGGTGCTGAAGCCTGAGAGGATTCTCCGGTATATCCAAGACCTGTATTTATAAGAGGAGAACGTTGTACCTTGATAATCTCATCTAAGGTTTCAGATCCTTTAGAAAATCTAAGATTCAAAGTCTTTTCTTTCTCAAGTTCTTTTCTTAGACTTACTACTTCACATTCTAAATTCTCATTGTGTTTCTTCGCTTCTTCATTCTGCTTTTTTAGAGTCTCTATGGTAATTTTCCTTTCTTCTAAGAGAATTTTACATTCTTCTAAGCGAATTTTTAGTTGATTGTTTTCTTCAAGAAAATCATTGTCCTCTAGAGCATCCACAAAAGTATCCTTTTCATCTTTACATTCAAATGCCATGAGAAGTCTAAGATCTTGTTCACATTCTTCCTCACTATCAGAGAACCCATCACTATCTTCATGAGTGTAGTAACTTTTCCTAGTGCTAGACCGGTGCTTATTCCTTCTTGCTACTTCCTTCCCTTTTATAGATGTTTCTTTATAAGGACACTTAGCAGCATAATGACCAACTCTTCCACAATAAAAACATTTGAAAGGAAGCTTACCTCTGAACCGTCCTGTGCCAAGTTGAAGTTTCTTTACAAAATTTACCTCATCTTCTTCTAAGATATATCCTGATCCTTCTTCTTCTTGTACTTCCTTCCCTTTTGTAGAAGCTCTAAAGATGGCTTCTTTGACTTCAGATGGTCCTCCTCTTCTCATTTCATAAGAAGTTAGTATGCCATGGAGTTGAACGACAGTAAGATTTTGAATATCCTGTTTTTCTTCAAGAGCAGAGACTTTTGACTCAAATTTTTCCGTTAGTGATCTTAAGATTTTCTCAACCAAAGTAGATTCTGCTATTGTTTCTCCCATGTTTCTCATACGATTTACAATATCATCAAGACGTAAGAAGAAACTAGCAACACTCTCATCATTATGCATCTTCAAATTTTCATATTCAATTCTGAGATTTTGGAGTTTTGCACTTTTTACCTTTGCATCTCCTTCATAACTTAGAATGATTTTGTCCCATATTGCTTTTGCTGTATTCAGCTGCATAACCTTGACAAATTCTGATTCAGTTAGACTTCCCAATAGTGCATTGACTGCCTTTGCACTTGTTTCATAATTCTTCTTTTCTGTCGGATCCGTTGGTACTGCGGCTGGATATTGATATTGTTGTTCAACAATGGCCCATACATCTGCTCCCATAGACTGAAGATAGGATCTCATCCTTATTTTCTAGAAGATTAAATTGTTTCCATTAAAGAGTGGAGGCTTGATAGATGCTGTTCCATCTTGATTGCTCATATTGCTTGATCTTCCTTCTAGCAGCTAAGATTTTTCAGAAGGACCTGGCTCTGAAACCAATTGTTGGAAAAATACGGAGAGGGGGGGTGAATCAGTATTTAGTGCAGACAATAAAACTTTGATATTTCCTTCTTAAAAACCCATACGCTACTTTCCTAAATTCAACTCACGTATATACGCGGATATCCTTTACAGAACTCGCATATATCCAGTGAATTAATTATGCATTTAATTCATGACTTAGATCATTGCATTACTCATTTATCAGATGTTCAGAAAACAGTAAACAGATGCAGAAAGAACAGAGTAATCATTACACACAATCAATCACACATGAACACCAGGATTTTTAGGTGGAAACCCAATTTGGGAGAAAACCACCGTTGTCATCGTCTCAGTATTCAATCTTTACTATTAAGAAAACTTCTTACAACATGTACTGGTGCAGACTCCTACCAGCACGTAGGCACCCACCTGCAGAAGGCTACAACCTTCACTCGTTTACCAACCTTTCCTGGAAGGGAGCAACAACCCCCTGCTCTGGTTTACCAGCCTCTCCTGGAAGGGAGCTACTACCCCCAGATATTAACACCAGCCTCTCCTGGCAGAAAGCTTCTACTTTCAGAATGAAGGCTTCAACCCTCAGATCCACTGCAGACCACGTTTCATCAATTTTCAAACTGGATCAAAACAGCTTCAACACAATCCATCACTTATCAGCAAACGTCCTTTTCCCAGAGCATAAAACAGAACAGTGAAACCATTGTAACCAGAATATCAGAGATAACCCAAACTTCAGAATAGATATGCATAATCTCAATCAGCTTTGAGCAACCATCAGTTCAAATTGTATACGCGCTTTTCTTCAAACAGACTCGCGTATATACGCACTTTTGATAAAGGCAACCCGCGTATACATATGTGCACTTTTCAGAAAAACCCTAACAGTCCATACGCTCATTTGTTTAAATAGATCCGCGTATATACGCGCTTTTCATGAAACGAACATGCGTATAGATCTATAAAAGATAAACTTTGTAGAACAGATCAAATCTATGGACTTACCCAGATTTCTTCAAAATCTTCAATAGATTTGCGCCAGGTCTTCAATACTTCTTTTCAGATCATCCTATAGATTCATCATTTCCAGATCTAGAGATTTTGAACCTTCATCATATTCATGGGTGCATCATAGATTCAGATCTATCGATTAAGAACAGAGTTCAACCATACAAATAAACTCCAGAGTGAAGTATTCATTTAAAGCCCAGACCCAGGCACACCCTTTGCACAATGATTTTCTTCTCCTTATATAGGTTTACCCTTTATCAATACCATGAGCCAAAACCACACCTCTTCCGATGGTATTCCTGGACAGGATCAAATAGACAACCCAACGCTCAATACAATGGGTCAATACCATGGTAGTAACCCCTGGTTTTACACTTTTAGAGCGCAATTGAGCATACGCGACTTGGTACGTACTTTCCCGCATGCATACGCTACTTCTAGTAGACAAACCCGCGTATGCCTTGAGACACACACTTTTCATCACTGGTCTAGCACATACTGGAATTCCTTTCATCTGAGCTGTTATGTAGACACATCAGATTTACATCATTAATTAGTATATCAAGACAGTTTCCATCAAGTACAACTTTCATCAAGTAGGTTGCCATCATCTTTATCAAGTGAGTTGCCATCAAGGACAACACTCGGCATCATATTGCCAACACCTTCTTCTCTGAATTGACCCCAAAAACATTTCTGCAAACTTTTCGAGCTGCCAAATTTGAGAAAAATGCACATAACTTCAACTTAATATTTCAAAATTTGAATTCCAGGAAAAATCAATTACAAAATAACTTAGAAGGAAAATTTTTATTATAGACATCTAAATTTTTTCCAAGGAAACTTTTAGGGGCTAATATTCACAGGTGGGCTAATTTTGTATGCTTTTTCCATAAAAAATATTTTCCAATTTCAATTTTTTCTAAAAAAATTTCGCTGCCATTTTATAGAATAAAATTATTTTACCTTATAAGTCGCCAAAATTTTATATAGAATAATATAAAATCATTAGAAATGAAAATATTTTTACAAAAATATTTCCAAACATTTTACAATTTGCATATTAGGGACTAGTAAGACTAGTAAGGTTGGCCAAGGATTCTAAACTTTAAGATAAACTTCCATCCTTAAAATTTTCCTTGTTTTTTTCACCACAGCTATCTCTTGCAGATTCTAAAATAGAAATGGGCAAAACCCAACACTTATCTCCTTGATATACTTGAGATAACATGGATTTTTTTTTTTCAAATACTGATTGAGGAAGATACTTATCACTGTAAAGAATCTCAAGCTCATTATAAATTCATAAGAGTGAAATTTTAATATGGCAAGAAGTTCCAATATTTGATATCATGGACAAATTTTACCATCTAGATGCAAATGACCATATTATGTTGGATATCTATGGTGAGGACATACAATAAAAAATTCTCCGTGAATGGAAGTCAACACATTTTGGGCATGAAGCACTTTTGAATAGCGGATATTTTAATTAATGTTTTGCTACACATAAATCAAAAAAGATAAAAACAACTTAATATCTAAACTCTGGGAAAACTAACCATAACTAACCATGCAACATTCAAATCATTAAGAAAATTTCAACAAATCCAAAAAAATAAAAATAACTTAATATCTAAATAGGGGAAAAACTAACTACCAGCATAGATCCATCTAAAACACAGATCTAACATGAGTCAAGAGGGATCAAATTTATTTTGTTGCAAACTTATTTTGGAATATAAAAAACAATATGTATTTTTTTTACTGTTCAAATTGCACTTTTGAATGTTATAGAGATTACATAACATGTGTATTAAATTATTTTATATTAATTCATATTAAAATATTTTATTTATAACTCACATTGGATATTTGATTCTATCATACATTAAAATATTTTCTTTTCACATTTTTTCTATATATAGATTTATATAAAGTTGATATCACTTATTAAAATATTTTAAAAAAAAATAAGGTTTAAACATATTCCTCACATAATTTTTAACTTATAATTACTTTACATGATATTAGGTCATATGGATAACTAATTAAAAATGCATAGCATATATTTTTATTTTTATTGTTATAGCCCACAATGTTTTCTATTTAGAGAATATTTTATTGTTTATTTTAAGAGGGACAATTTATTTTTATTTTAACGTGGCCTTTACACTGGGCTATAGAAATGTATAGAGGCATTTTAAACACACACTTTATGTAGAAAGGGAAATTTCATACTGAAATATATTAGTTAATATGAATATTTAAACAATTTCTTTAAGTTCTATATTAAGATATTTATAAGAGAAATATAAATGTATTTTTTAATTAATTTATCTCTATAAAGTTGCATAGATTTTTAATTGTTTATTTATATGGTTATTTAATTTTTTTTGGGTGAGCCAAAATTATTTTTACTATTTGTTTTGAGGACGTGACATACTTACACAGCTCCCTCATACTAGATTGTAGAATGAGACTTTCGGCTCAATAATTAATAATTTTTTAAGCTCCTAAAATCCGTCCAACATTCACTTGTTGAATACCCTCTCAACCTCACCATTTATATAAATTATGACCTGCATATCCTCCTCATATAAGGATTTCGCTACTAAAAATGGGCCATCATGGCATTTTTGCTATAAATGTTTTCTGCGAAGCTTCAGATGCTGAGACAAAAAAATCAATTGGGTAAAATCCCGATGAAGCTCATGTCCTAATTTAAGATTTTGGTTCGATATATGTTTGGAGATATGATTTGTGGAAGTTAGGGTTTGTGCAGACTTCTGAATTTCATCTCAAATAGGTGACCTTGAGAAAATCTTGATAACTCTCTCTCTCTGAAGTAGATTGGAATTATGTAAAAATTGGTGAATAGTGCACAAACTATAGTTTTATGTGTATCAATTTCAGAGCTGAAGAAGGAAAAGGTGACACATGGCATGTCATACAAGTTCACTCTACTGAAATAGTCCATAATTAGGTCATTGTGAGAGATTGGGCATAACTTTGCCCCTAAGAATCCAAATCGAGTCATAACTGTGGCATTGGAAAGAGACTCATAGAGATACTATAGGATCGAATATCACATATTGGAGATCTAAAATCACAGAGATACATTAGATTCAATATCGAGCTCCTTAAAGGCAAGAAAAACCTAGATCATGTGTTGTCAAGGGTTGCAAAGGACCAAAATTTCTAGGCCAGCAAAGAAAAGCAAGGTGCAACAAAATTGATGCAACAGAGGTAAGATCCAGGTAATTATATTTTGTATATGCATGTTCATCTCTTAATTGCATTAGGTTCTTTGTATTATAATTTGTTGTTTTTGTTTAGCACTTACATATGCTCTACTGGATGAGGTAAGTTTTTCTATTATTATGTCATAGGTATTTCCTTGAAGAATTTTTGTAGGTATTATTGCGCTGAGAGGCACATTCTACAGCCCAGTATGACCCCGATGTGTAAGTATGTCGGAAGCCAAAAAAATGTCGGCTTGAACAATAACTTACATAAACATATAAACAAACAATTAAAAATTTATTAAAAATAAATTTAAACTATATAAAATTAAAATATGAAGAGTTTACTAACACTTAAAAAAAGAGATATGATAAATAAATAATATATGGTAAATACGTAAAAATATAAATAAACCATAGGTATGGTAAATAAATAAAACCTCTTTTTATATTACTCAGGAGGTATGGTAAATAAATATAAATATAAATGAACTAGAGGTATGGTAAATAAATAAAAACGATTTTTATGTTTATTCAATAAACCACTTTATATTTACAAAAACACAAAAAAAGGTTTTATTTAGGTGAAGCCTATGGGACAAATTATTATTAATACCATGGGCCAAATACCATGGGACAAATTATTAATAAGACCATGTGCAAATACCATGGGCCAAATAATATATTTATAAAATAGGTATGGTAAATAAGTAAATATAAAAGAGGTATAAAGAGGTAAGGTAAATAAATAAAAATATATCAAATACAATTAGAAATCAAGATCTAATTATGAAGTATAAGGGTCAAATACCATGGACCAAATTATTATTAAAACCATGCCAAAAAAAACATTATTAATCCTAACATTAGTATTAAAATATTAATATTATTAAATTTAATATGTTTAGATTAATGCAATATTAAATTTATTATATTGTAATATATATTAATATATCATGATATATGATAGAGGTGGAGAAATAGGGGGAGTGACAAGGGAGATATGGAGATAAATTGAAGGAGAAGGGAGAAGAGGAATGAAGAGAGAGAGAGTGAGAAGAGTCAGAGAGTTAGAGAAGGGTAAGAGAGGGAGAGGGAGACATAAAGATGGAGGTGGGAGAGAGATAAGGAGAGAGGGAGGGAGAAGGAGAGAGGATTGGAGGGTAAAGAGTGAGAGAGAGAGAAAGAAGGGGGAAGGGAGAGGGAGGTAGGAGAGAAAGGATGAGAGGAGGAGGAGAGAAGGAGGGATAGCAAGGCTGGAGGTGGAGCGAGGAAAGGAATAAGAAATAAATAGAGAGGGAATGACAAGGGAGAGATGGAGAGAGAGTGTGTATGATTATGGGTGGGATAAAGATACATAGGAGTGATGGAGACAAGGGGGGAGAGAAGGAGAAAGGAGGCATGATGGAGACAAGGGGGAGAGAAGGATAAAGGGATAGAAATAGTAAGATAGTTGGAGAGTGAGACAAAGTGATGGGGGAAGAAAGAGGATTGGAGGACAAAGAGAGAGAGAAAGAAAGATAGCTGGGGGGTCAAATAGAAGGAGGCGAGAGAGGAATTATGAGAGAGAGTAAGAGAGTGATGGGGGAAGAGAGGATTGTCGGAGAGAGAGAGAGAGAGAGAGAGAGAGAGAGAGAGAGAGAGAGAGATGGGGGAAGATAAAGGGAGGTAGGAGATAAAGGGAGAGAGAGGAAGGAAAAGAGAGGGGACTTGAAAGAGAGGAGGAGAGAGGGAGGGATATAAATATGGATTTGGAAGGGGAGAGAGGGAGGGATTGAGAGATGGAGAGAGAGAGAGAGATGGGGGAACATAAATGGAGGTAGGAGAGAAAGAGAGAGAGAGGAAGGAAAGGAGAGGGGACTTGAAAGAGAGGAGGAGAGATGGGAGGCGAGAGGGAGGGATAGAAATATGGATTTGGAGGGGGAGAGAGGGAGGGTTTGAGAGATGGAGCTAGATGAGGAGAGAGGGGAGGTGAGAGGGAGGGATAGAAATATGGATTTGGAGGGGGAGAGAGGGAGGGATTGAGAGATGGAGCTAGATGAGGAGAGAGGGAGGGAATAATAAATACATAGAGAATGAGTAGTGGAGAGAGAGGGGGAGTGACAAGGGAGAGATGAAGAGGGAGTGTGTATGTTTTGGGGTGAGATAAAGAGACAAATAAGGAGATATGGAGAGAAGGGGGGAGAGAAGGAGAGAGAGAGGCATATGGTAACAAAGTTGGAAGGTGAAGATAGAGAGAGAGATGGGGGGGAGAGAAAGGAAGAGAGAGAGTGAAGAGAGGTAGGGAAAGAGATATGAAGATGGAGAGGGAGAGAGGGGGAGGTAAGAATAAAGACATAGAGGGTGAAAGGTGGAGAGAGAGAGAGAGAGAGAGAGGGAGTGATAAAGAATATGGAGATAGAGGGAGAAACTATAGCAGGAAGGAATAGAGATAGAAGCAAGAGAGAGAGAGAGAGAGAGAGAGAGAGAGAGAGAGAGAGGAGGAGGAGGGAGTGATAGATAGATAGATAGATTGGAGAAAGAGAGTTTATGTTTTGGAGTTGATATAGAGAGATAGAATGAGATATATATATATAGATATAAGGTGAAGAGAAAAAAAGATATATGGAGAGAAGGAGTGAGGGACAAGGAAATTGATAGATATGGAGTGAGAGAGAGTGTGTGTATGGTGGGGTGAGATAAAGAGAAAAAGAAGGAGATATGGATGGATATATAGATATATATGGGGGAGATAGGGAAGAAGGCTTCTTGCAGTAGATGCATTAATTTCAGCGTAGATGGTGATTTCTAATTCTATTTGATTTCTTGCACTAGATGAATTGATTTTGGTGTAGATGTTGATTTCTAATGATATTTGATTACTTACACTAGATGGATTGATTTTAATGTAGATGATTTCTAATCCTATTTGATTGCTTGCACTAAATGCATTAATTTCAATGTATATGATGATTTCTAATCCTATTTGATTGATTTCACTCGATGCATTAATTTTAATGTAGATTTTGATTTTTGGTTATATTTGATTTCTTTCACTAGATGAATTGATTTCAATGTAGATTATTTTTAATCCTATTTGATTTCTTGCACTGAATGGATTGATTTCAATGTAGATGATGATTTCTTATCCTATTTGATTGCTTTCACTAAATGCCTTGATTTCAATGTAGATGGTGATTTCTAATCTTATTTGATTGCTTGCACTAGATGTATTAATTTCAATGTAGATGTTGATTTATAATTATATTTGATTGCTTGCATTGAATACATTGATTTAAATGTAGATGATTTATAATCCTATTTGATTCCTTGCACTAAATGCATTTATTTCAGTGTATATGGTTATTTCTAATCCTATTTGATTGCATGCACTAGATGCATTGATTGAGAGAGGAAGGAAAAGAGAGGGGACTTGAAAGAGAGGAGGAGAGAGGGGAGGAGAGAGGGAGGGATAAAAATATGGATTTGGAGGGGGAGAGAGGGAGGGATTGAGAGATGGAGAGAGAGAGAGATGGGGGAAGAGAAAGGGAGGTAGGAGAGAAAGGGAGAGAGAGGAAGGAAAGGAGAGGGGACTTGAAAGAGAGGAGGAGAGAGGGAGGGATAGAAATATGGATTTGGAGGGGGAGAGAGGGAGGGATTGAGAGATGGAGATGGATGAGGAGAGAGGGAGGGAAGAATAAATAAATAGAGAGTGATTAGTGGAGAGAGAGGGGGAGTGACAAGGGAGATATGAAGAGGGAGTGTGTATGTTTTGGGGTGAGATAAAGAGACAAATAATGAGGTATGGAGAGAAGGCGGGAAAGAAAGGAAGAGAGGTAGGGAAAGAGATATGAAGATGGAGAGGGAGAGAGGGGGAGGTAAGAATAAATACATAGAGGGTGAAAGGTGGAGAGAAAGAGAGAGAGGGAGTGATAAAGAATATGGAGATAGAGGGAGAAAGTGTAGTAGGAAGGAAGAGAGATAGAAGCGAGAGAGAGAGAGAGAGAGAGAGAGAGAGAGAGAGAGAGGGAGGAGGAGGAGGAGGGAGTGATATATAGATAGATAGATTGGAGAAAGAGAGTTTAGGTTTTGGAGTTGATATAGAGAGATAGAGTGAGATATATATATATATATATATATATATAAGGTGAAGAGAAAAAAATATAGATGGAGAGAAGGAGTGAGGGACAAGGAAATTGATAGATATGGAGTGAGATAGAGAGTGTGTATGGTGGGGTGAGATCAAGAGAAAAAGAAGGAGATATGGATGGATATATAGATATATATGGGGGAGATAGGGAAGAAGGTTTCTTGCAGTAGATGCATTGATTTCAGTGTAGATGGTGATTTCTAATCCTATTTGATTTCTTGCACTAGATGAATTGATTTTGGTGTAGATGTTGATTTCTAATGATATTTGATTACTTACACTAGATGGATTGATTTTAATGTAGATTATTTCTAATCCTATTTTATTTCTTGCACTAAATGCATTAATTTCAGTGTAGATGATTATTTCTAATCCTATTTGATTGATTTCACTAGATGCATTAATTTTAATGTAGATTTTGATTTTTGGTTATATTTGATTTCTTTCACTAGATGAATTGATTTCAATGTATATTATTTTTAATCCTATTTGATTGCTTGCACTGAATGGATTGATTTCAATGTAGATGGTGATTTCTAATCCTATTTGATTGCTTTCACTAAATGCCTTGATTTCAGTGTAGATGGTGATTTCTAATCTTATTTTATTGCTTGCAATAGATGCATTAATTTCAATGTAGATGTTGATTTATAATTGTATTTGATTGCTTGCACTAAATGCATTGATTTAAATTTAGATGATTTAACTAAATGCATTGATTTAAATGTAGATGATTTATAATCCTATTTGATTCCTTGCACTAAATGCATTTATTTTAGTGTAGATGGTGATTTCTAATCCTATTTGATTGCATGCACTAGATGCATTGATTTTAGTGTAGATGTTGGCTTTAAATCCTATTTTCCTACTTGCACTAGACTCATTTATTTGAGTGTAGATGTTGATTTCTAATCATATTTCATTACTTGCATTATATGCATTGATTTTAGTGTAGATGTTGTTTTCTATTATTATTTGATTTCTTTCATTAGTTGCATTGATTTCAGTGTATATGTTGATTTCTAATTTGATGTATGATGGTACATTAATTTTAAAGTCATTGGATTAATAGTGTGTGTGCAATGATTTCAGTGTAAGAACAAAAAATTATTGACAATGTACATTGATTTTTGCGTTATAGTAACTCAACCTATTAATATTGGAGAGAAAGAGAGACAAGGTATGACGTTTACTACAATAGCTCGAGCTAAATATTTAAATGGTTTACGATTCCAACTGTCTTTTTCAAATAATCAATATGAAAATATGACAAAACTAACATAGGCGAAAATAAGAATAGTAGAAGAAAATAGTTTGAAATCGATCACAATGAAGACTTCGTAATTGACTACATTCTTATTATTCACAGTTTCTATCATTCAATATTATTACATTGTCACTTTGCGTTCAAAATTTTATTTCATCATTAAAGTTATCTTACAATATTTATCATCTCAACAAACTGAGGTAACTAATCAAATTTAAAATTAAAATGACTCAAAAAATCTCAGACATATTTAACATATTTAAAATGGTTATGTTAATATTAGATGTATTTACATATTATTGATAAAATTAAGCATATGTTCCTCATATTATCGATAGATTTTCCTTGGTCACACACGACTGAAACCAGCCTAGATCCATCTTAACTCTGGATCTATCAAGCGCCGAGAGGGATCAAATATCTCAAGGTGAAAACCTTTCCTCAAGTTTTGCACTCAAAAAAGAGGTTTTCACCTCGAGAGATTTGATCCCTCTCGGCGTTTGATAGATCCGGAGTTAAGATGGATCTAGGCTGGTATATTCATCAAGATAAGGCTCACTTCATGATCTAATGTTATGAAGAGTGAGAAGGGCTAGCATGCCAAGAGCAGCAATCAAGGTGCAAAACCGTAACAAGAAGTTCGCCACATGAAGTCTTCAAGTGGGCAGCACTGCATACAGTCATTGTAAAGTTATCATTGTACCAAGTCATTGTAAAAGTTGTAAAAGTTTCTATCTGCCAAGAGTTGAAGAGCTAGTGTCGGGAGGTCTAGGATCATCATTAGGTGGTTGTGTCATAGTTGCGATTATGGTCTAGTGTGTCTTCTTCTTCTACATAATTCTATATCATTGTAAAGTGGACCATTTTCCCTAGTACGGGAGTCCATTCTTCTTTTATTCTTCTATAGGGTGGTAGGGTGGTGGTAGGGTGGTGCTAGGCTGGTGCATGAAGTCACCAACAGCTTCAAGGCTCTGAAAAATTCAAGGTGGTAGGGTGGTGCTAGGGTGATTTACAGCTCATTAGGTGTTGGGGCATTCATTGAGTTGGCTACTGAAGAATCTTGGGCATTGGAGCGTCCATCGAGTGGTAGTTGGAGAAGAATGGTTTTCTAGATTCTAGGAAGATGGAGCTTTCTTTTCAATTGGAGTTGAAGATTAAAGAATTATAAGAAAAGCATTGTGGTTTTCGTCCGGAAGGGGGTTTCCACCATAAAAATTGTGTGTGTTTGTGTTCCTTTTGTTTACTTCTATCATTTTACATATTTAGAATTAAATATAGGTCTAAGAAGTTTATATATATAATTTTTATGTAATTTAAACTAATTAAATATTTTGATTAATAATTGTAATTATTTTTTATATAATTATTTTTTATTTTTATGTAATTTGATTAAATTAAAATGTTTATATTATAACTTAATTTAACATCAACTTAGATTTATTTATCAATGGCCAAGAGAGATTAAGTTTCTAGAAGTGTAAACTTCTCTTGAGTGCAAAATATGAAGAAAGGTTGTAACTACGGAGGTTTGATCTCTTTCCAAGATTGATAGATCTAGAATTAAGATAGACCTAGGCTAGTTTAACTATTAATAATTAATAATGATAATTATTAATTTTATTAATTTAATATTTATTTTTATGTATTTTCACTGAGTCAAAATATTTTAATTGATAATTTTTTATTTTTACTTTTACATGATTTGATGGAGCCAAAAATTTTATATAACATAGCATAAGATGACATAAAATTGGAGTTGTCTTTATCTTAGTTTTTTTTGAGTTTCTAACTTATTTTTAGCTGGAATACGAAGAAACAATTTGTGGTCTCACTTTGATTGTGAAGAGTTCACTCGTCAAACTTGAGATTTGGATGAATCCATGTCAGATTCTAAACAAATTACCCCCAGAAAACTTTTCAAAAAGTCTCATGTATATAAATCCCATAAAATATTTTGATTGCTACCATAAAATATTTTGATTGCTAAATGAGAGATGGTTTTTGGACATGTGCTATTGATGAGTCGTGGTGTTGGCCCATGATATTTCAACAATGCCAATGGGTGAATGCTTGAAGATGGGTTACACTTTCGGGCCAAATGTGGCGAATTGAAGCCTTCAAAATTCATATAAGCATTGTGAATTTTGATTTAAAGTAAAAATACAGTAAGTGTAGAATTATGTTGTTGTCCTAATGATATTTTTTGCAAAAAATGTTAGTGTTGTATTAAATGCAATACTTACAAATTTTCACATCCTCTCTTTTTTATGCAATTTTTTTTTCAATTGCATTCTGGAGACACATGTGTTCGCTTAATATTTTAAGAAAATCCTTAAATAAATTAAAAAAACCAAGAGTACGATTGTGTATATTTTATGTTATTGAATTTTTATTTAGCCTCTTTCAAATTGTCCAAAAACATTTCAAAAATTATGTTTAAAAGAAATTAGATAAAAATATCATATCTATTTGAAAGTGTCAAACATATATGACATTGGACAGAGGATCCATTAAAACATTCAACATGATTAAGGACAAGTTCTGCCCTAAAACTGCTAGGATACAAAATGGTGTTTATGTAGAAAGGTTGCTGAAACTATGATTTTTAGGACCTTAAGAGCTTGAGAAGTTAAAATTCAAAATTAAAATATTTCCATTGAGTGCTTAAATTGAAAATTAAAATGTCTCCAAACCCTGGATGAAGCAATATAGGTGGTTAACTAGTGGCTTGATCCATCCATTGAAAATCTAATAGCCACCAATTGCTTACCAAATTGAAAATAAAAATGTTTTCAAACCCTCGATCAAGAAATATAGGTGGTTAACTAGTGGCTCCATCCACCCATTGAAAATCTAATAACCACCAATTGCTTACCAAATTTTACTAATGTTTAAGGGGGACAATTCATAATAAAAATTCTCATTACTTTGATTAATTATATATATCTTAATTTTATAAAGTATTGGTCCTTTTATAAAATTCTTAAATGCACAAAATGTATTCTTCCATTATAATTTATAAGTCTAGACCCATCTTAACACCAGATCTACCAAGCGATTAAAGCTCTTTTCAATGTAAAAGAGGTTTACATATCAAGAGATTCTCTCTTAAGGTTTGGTAGATCTATAGTTAAATGAATCTAGGCTAGCTCAATTTCCCCCTTTAAATCAACTAAATTCCACAAGAATACCATGGATGAACACCATGAATAAGTTTTATTTTTATTTATGAATAATTTTTATTATTATTATTATATTATTTTTATAAGGTTATTTTTATTCATGAGTAATTTTTATTTTTATTATTATCTTATTTTTATAGATTTTTTTTTTTTTGAATAAGTGAAATTGTTTACATTACATTATATTAAATTTTTATTTTATTTAATTTATTTTTATTTTTATGCATTTTTACCATAATGATTTGAATAATGCCTAGTCTCAATCAATTATAACCAAAAACAAAAAATAAAATGAAAAAAATAAATTTATATTTTAAATGATTTTTTTTTTTTAAATTTGATAATATTATGTTAAATGTTATCTAGTAAATAAATAAATAAAGTTAGTTGAGAAGCAATTTATACTCTAAAAAGAAAAAAGCCAAAGACATTAATAAGAAGATCAAGTTTAAGGAAATAAAACTTGCCCTTACTGAGCAATCGTAAAAACCAAACCAAACAAATACACAGTGTAGCTGTAACCATGCAACATACCGTCTATTTAATTTAGCTACTGCACTCTTATATATAGATTCTTTCTCTAGATTCTACTTCACTGGAGTTCACTCATCGATAACATCAAGAAATTAGACCCATCAGCGACATGCTCCCTTCTCTGGGTGGACAGCGAGAGAGCACGTTGAGGAACAGTCTCTCCTATTATAAGATAGCCATCCTTTCTCATCACCAAACGCTTAGAAGAAGCCGCTTAGATCCATTTTAACGGATCTATTAAGTATTTAGAGGGATCAAACTCTATGGAAGATAGTCATTTCTTTTCATTTTTTAAGAGGAATCAGCTTAAATCCATACTCATGATCTACCAAGTGCCTAAATCCCTTTTCATCTGCTCTGAGGAATTAACCTATATACAACTTTAATTCTTGATCTACTAGTGTCTAGAGGGATCAAAACTCTTTTCACTCTCTCTACACACTTGGGAACTTGATAAATAGCAGAGTATGAATCTATGTTGGTTCAATTTTTTCATTTTAAATAAATTATATTGCACATGAATACTATGGGTCAATACAATGGATTCTCAATACCATGGGTCATTTTATTTTTATTTTGTTATTTTTACTTTTATTTTTATATTTGCATGCGCTCTACAACCCACTATAGGGTAGATGTGTAAGGGTTAGATGTAATGTAAGATTGCATGTAAACAATTTTAATGTGGACTCAATTATAATTAATATATTTGTAAAAATTAATACATTTGTCATAATTATCCATGTCTCTTAACAAGACTTATATTTACGAACACTTTGGTAAATAAAAAATAAATATAAATATAAATAAACTAGAGGCATGGTGAATATATAAAACCTCTTTTTATTCTTAGTGCATAGATATGGTAAATAAATAAAAATATAAATAAACTAGACATATGGTAAATATATAAAATCTATTTTTACATTTGCTCCATAAACTTCTTGATATTTAAGGAAACTAAAAAAAAAAAAGTTTTATTCAGGCAAACCCTATGAGCCAAATACCATGGGACAAATTATTATTAATAACATGGGCTAAATGCCATGGACCAAATACCATATTTACCAACATAGATCCATCTAAAACAGGGATCTAACATGAGCCCATAGGGATCAAATTTCTTTTGTTGCAAACTTATTTTGGAATACAAAAAAAAATATGTAATTTTTCACTGTTTAAATTGCACTTTTGAATGTTATAGAGATTACATAACATTTGTATTAAGTCATTTTATATCAATTCATATTAAAATATTTTATTCATAACTCACAATTGGATATTTGATTCTATCATACATTAAACTATTTTCTTTTCACATCTTTTTCTATATATCGATTTATATAAAGTTGATATCACTTATTAAAACGTTTTTGAAAAACATAAGGTTTAAACATATTCCTCACATAATTTTTTATTTCTAATCACTTTACATGATATTAGGCCATATGGACAACTAATTAAAAATGTATAGCATATATATATAATTATTATTATTATATGGTAGAGGAAGAGAGGCATTTTAGCCACAGAAGATCCTAGAGGGATCAAATCTCAAACTTGAAAAAAATATTACACGTGAATTAATATATTTTACTTCTTGGTAAATATGTGATTAAGATAGATCTATGTGGTAATTTTTCATTGTTTAAATTGTATCTTTTGATATTTTATTATTATTAATATTTTATATTAAAAATTGAATTAATTACAAATATTTATTTTATTAAAAAGTAACTACTCTACTTTACCTCCAATTACTTTTTCCTATAAACACACACTTTATGTAGGAAGAGAAAATTCATACTGGAGTATTTCTTTAAGTTCTATATTAAGATATTTATAGGAGAAATATAAATGTATTTTTTAATTATTTTATCTCTATAAAGTTGCATAAAAGTATCATATCAATAGTTAATTGTTGTCTTAATAGATTTTTAATTGTTTATTTATATGGTTATTTAATTTTGTTTGGGTGAGCCAAAATTATTTTTACTATTTTTTTGAGGACGTGACATACTTACACATCTCCCTCATACTGGAATGTAGAATGAGCCTTTCGTCTCAATAACTAGCCATGCAATGTTCAAATCTTTAAGAAAATTTCAACAAGAAATAAATTATGAAACCATCATAGAATTTAAGTTAAAAACAAAATTATGGAGCCATCCAAAAAATTGAGTAAGGAAAAATATATATACTATGTGTAGATGGGTCCCATAGTAATTTCTCAAAATAAATATGAGCTAATTCCCATTAAGAAAATAAGAATGTATAAAACAATATGGAAAAAGAAGAAGCCATAGCAAAGAAAATAGTTATAAATAGATAAACATGAGCCCTCCGTGGTTTATTCCAAGTTAATAGTTGCTGCCAAAAACAACTAAAAAATGAAAATCTCAGTTAACAAATTTCCTATCAACATAAACCACGTTACAACTTACAAGAAACTATAAACTCATTTCATTGTTATGATGAATTTTTTTCGCATGAGTTTCACACACAAGCTTGTTGCAATAGGCTTGAATTTGAATATGATATAAAGGCAATATGCCTTAGACTAGGAAAATATACTAAGTTGCAATTGGAAACTTGTGGTGTCAACAAATATCATTTGACCATTCTCATATTTTAGGTGGCTCATTTCTTGGTGCACCATATCTTCCCTTTGATTGTTTGCTTTTAATTTTACTACTTGAAATTATCCCAAAACGATTTTTTCATTTATTGAAATGTCTTTTATCACCATACATCATGTCATTCTCAGATGGGGATGTCGTCACCTTTTTCCTTGTACGAGATTCATGTTCTTTAACCCTACAGAGATCAGAAAAGGAAACCACTACTGGTGAGTTCAAGACAAGATGTCAATTGAAAAGTCAAGAAAATGAGAATAGGTGTATTATCATTCACTGTAAATAATTTAGTTACATTATACATGCAAGTGCTATCTTACCATCCATTTAAAACATAACCATCTGAATATTTTTTCTCATTAGTGGCTATGTCAATCTTTTCTCCATCAACTTCCATTTGTATTGACTATGAAATTCCTGATAGCCATACAAAGTATAGTCAAATGACCATACCGTATGAAAATTTAAAACACATGCATGGTTCACAGTAAAAAATCTTGAACGTATAAATGAAAAAAAGAAAAAGTGAACATGTATAACCTGTTGCCGCATGTAATCCAGCCTCAAGAGATGTAAAATTAGTTTGAGCGACTCTTGGCCTATCTTGTGCAAACACTTCCCAAAAATTGGAAGAAGTTCCATTCAGATAGTGCCTATGCAGGTGTCTCCTATCATGTACACCTACTTTAGAAGCATAACAATCTCCATTCTACACAGAGTGCATTACGGATGAAAATTATTTTTGATGTGTTCCACAACACGGCCCAATGACATTACCATTATGATTCAAACACATGGTGCCATATCCCTTTGCCACAATAACACTACATCACTCCTCACCTAGACCATCTTGTGCACAAATCTGTCTCGAATTGCAGTGACCAAACCAAAGATGTGAACGGGATTGAAACTTACTTTCCTTTCTTTTGACAAACACATAGTTATTTTGAACAAGAAATGCCTTCAATCCATATTTCTCAACATCCTCGCAAGAATCAAGGCAATACTTTCCATTTGACATATTCTTAGCAACATTAATTCTAGGTTTATTTCCAACAACTCGTGTTTCCCAAGCAGCTACAATAGTCCTCTTTTTCTTTTTGGATACAAAAGTATCTTTTGATGTAAGCAATCATTTATCATGCTTCAATAGATTCATAGACTTGCTCTGAGATGAACTTTTGGATTTGAGAAGATACCATTTTTTTTCCTTTTGAAGGAACTTTTTCTTCTTGAAAAATTAAGAGCTCTAAGAAGCAAATGCCCCCGTGCAAATGGTATAATTCTCAAAATCCTTAAGTACTACTTCCAAAGTCTCACCCTTTTACATTGCAAAAAGCTATTGGAATCCTATTTTTGCAACAAACTACACTCCTCTGTCAGATTAGATAGGCTACCAGGTTTAATTGTATTTAATGAAAATCCTAAATCTGCATGGACTTTAGATAGTAAACAATTTCCATTTCCACGATCCTGCAAATATCCAAGTTAAATGGTAGAATTATGTCAAATGCCACTATCCAAACATTATGAAGCAAATGGACATTAATAATTCCAAGAAAGATAAAAAAAAAATCACTTTTCAAATCAGAAATAGATAAATCAGACTATATCTAAATATTGACTCAATACCTGTGCTATTATAGGGACATTTCTTGAACTTGAAATATTACTATCATTATTCCCCAAATCTGTCACATGACTAATATTAGTCTAAACATCCATAATACCTTCATCAAACTAAGGTACACTAGCAGTACCTTGATTGATATTTTTACAATCTGGCATTTCCTTGGCAGGAGAATGTGTTTTACCGTGCTCATGATTCACTATATCCCCATTTTCCAAGAGTTTAACAATCTTATGTCCTTCGCTGGCAACACTGTTGCTCAAATGTATAGAAGTATTATTCTCATTATCAGTATTATCCACTGAATCCTTAGCCATATTATGCTCATTACCAGCTCCAGGATCCAATCTACAGACACTACTAATAGTTGCAACATCTTGCAGCATGTTGCTAGCAACACCTTGAGTGACCATACTTCCTTTTTTGATCCCATATGAGTTCCATGTAGAGGGAAACTTTGACAAAGATCCAAAGCTAACAATTTGTTCACCAACAGATGATGGAAGCCTCATATTATGCCTGGGTTCTGCAACATCTGAAAAAGAATTCCTGTCTAAAATTGGTTCCTTTCCTGGTACTGAATCCTTTGCTTCTAAAACTGCTGCATTGTTAGAGTTCAGATAGAGTAAATCTCTTAAAACAGAAACAACCAAAGAAGAAAGTGACTAAATTTCCTTTCCATATTATATTTTAGTTGGTTTTCATTTATTATTCTTGGTATACTGCCCTAATGTTCATGTTTAAATATTGATTGATTTGTTTCCCTTCTATTACGTACATAAAAGAGCATGTAAGCCTTCTAGACTAATACTGATTTCTCACTTACTTGATATACCTTCAATCCATATTCACCTAATTAGTAGTGTTATTCTAAACCTTATTCTTCTGCCCAAATAGAATTTTTTTGTGAGACTCAAACATTTCATTTAGAATCTAAAACAAATTCCAAATTATCTTGACATAGTTTTGATACAACCTTCTGTAATAATTAGAAATTGCATTGGAAATTTTCAACACGGCATAATACCTAAGAAAAGGAGATTCCTAAAAAAAGAAAGAGGACAATAACAAGCTTAACATCAAAAAATTCTTTCAAAGAGCAGTGGAACAACAAAAATGCATACCTGATTATCATCCAGAGCATACCAGATACCAGTGGATGTACGAATGAAGCAATATTAATGGCCAAAATTTGAGCTTGGACCAGCATGCACCTGAACACCATAGAGGGTATATTTCAAATCCCCTTCCTAGAAGTGACACAAAAACAAGAATATGGCACTTGGGCTGTAAAAAATTTTATGTAGGTCAAATAAAAGTATGCACAGTGAAGGTATTGAATTACATTTGGACAACTCACAAAAGGTTTCATATCTAGTGCAAGCCCAAACTCAACTTTCTTATTGATTTTTTCCCCAAATTAATAATTTTTTTTAAGTAGAATGCATCACATGCATTCCTGAGCTTCTTTGAATGGGCATAAGTCTTGAAGAGCACATCAAAGGACTAAGGACTTGAATCACAGAGCATGTATGTGTTCGCCAAGCATTCAAAGATTTTAGGGACAAGATTCCCTAGCTTAGGGGGCATGATCTTCTTAATATGATCTTCAATGTCTTTGAATTTTTTGGCTATCAAGCAGTGTGACTCAACGCTACGTGTAAATCCCCTCCGTTGTTATATCCAATTAAAGAATCGATTGGCAAGGAAATAGTCCTTGTGGGTTTTCAGCAGGGCATGGCTTACTTGGAATTGGGTGAGCCCAGAGGCGATTTGATCCAACAAATCCGAGCGGGAATGAGTGAGGTTGTTGTAGGTGACATTGATGAAATCTATATCATGGCCCTTCGCCTCTGGAATGCTCCAGTTGGGGAATGGAAGGGGTTTTCCTCTATTCATATTTTTCAATCCACAAAAATCACGAATGTCAATGGTAGTGTGACTGTTGGGGGTGGTTGTAATCCAACTAGTTAAAAAAGGGACTAAAACCAACTTCAGTGGGTCAATTTTCATCAACGACTTCGTCATCATTATTTTCATGGGAAAAAAGATAAGTTGTATTATATACCATACAAATAGAGGAAAATTGTGAATAAAATGAGGAAAATTGTGCCTATGATTGAGTGTTGTTGGAGGCAACCTAATGCTTGGAGAAATTGGTATAGATTACGCATAACACCACCAGTAACACCAGTGATATTGCAGCCTTCTTCCTTGCGAGAAAGACTTGTTAGCGTGGCAAGACTTGTTAGCGTGTCGATCACGAGGATATATGTACTGAAGAGCATCTCCAACTCTGGGATTGCTTATGGCGAAGACTATCTGCCAGATCCTTTTCCTCAGGTGTTCCCCGTCGGGCCAGTATTACTTGCTAGATTTTTCACGAGCTTCAGAATGAGCTTTGACGTCTCTATTTGAGATTCAGATACATGTGGTTTTAAGTCTCTGAGTGTGATAATTCTACGAAGTAACCCTTTGCTTCTTCCGATTTCAGCGCAATTGGAAGGCTCTTCTGCCAAATTTTGCAGTACGGTCAGCCCCACCTTCTGATTTCTATAGCTCCTTCTGAAAAGAATCACAAATGGAGTTTTTGTTGCTTAATTTCAGGCCAAAGCTTGTACACTAGCTCGGCACCTCAGAGAAATACACAACGTAGGGAACTGAGAAGAGGGAGCCATAGTTAGTTGGTCATGCACTGATAAAAGTGTGATAGTTGTTGGTCGTGAGACATAGTTAGTTGGTCATGCACCGATAAAAGTGTGATAGTTGTTGGTCATGCACATAAACGTTTTTTTGTAGGGCCTTTGAGCCAGCGCATAGAGAAACCACCAGATATGAAAGCAGAGAAAGTAGCCTTAAAAGTGTTTGTGAGATGTCAAACTGAGAATAAAAATGTTGAGGAAGTAGAAAGATGAACTAATTCAAAGAAAGAGGTCTATCGGCCTAAACATAAAGCTGCAAATAATAAAGAAATATATGACTGAAGTCCCTTGAGTCTATAATAAATTAACACACCATGTGTCTATCCCTTGAAGAAGGGTTAAAGCCACACGGCTCCCCTCTATTACTTGGGGTGACTTTAGGTTGTCCCGTGCCTCACCCCGTGCTGCTTCATTTTCTACCCCATCCGAGGTTGGATTTAAACATATTATTCCCAACTATATATTTGATTTATTTTAATAAATTCCCACATAGATTTTTTATTTTAAATATGCATTTAGGATGAAATAATATTTTAAATATGTAAATATGCGTTTTATCTAGTGATTGTAAATATGCGTTTTGGATATCCAATTTCCATCGTGCGATACCTCTAGAGTGATGGCACAGATCATCGTCGGACATCCAAAATTACCATATTAATGTATTTTTTTTTTGGTAAGCTTCATAGTACCTTTCTATTACCAGAAATATTAAGGGTAGAGAGTCATACAAGAAAAAACTAATACAGTGACCTCAACCTGCCCGTAGGAGACTAGGTCTGTTGGCCACCGCAACGAGTTATAAGCAGAACAAAAATGAAACTGTCTTATCCTATCTCGGACAACTTTTAGAGCTATATTATGTCCATAATATTGACAAATAAGAGTAGTAAGAAAGCTAACAGAATCCAAAATGAACAAAACAAGGAAATAGTTAACCAGCTAGATCAGAAACCGAAGCATGAATAGTTGGGCCTAGCACCTGTGAACTACTATGATTGAGTTGCAACTGTTTTTCAATCTTGCCCACCTTATCATTCAACTGAATCTGTACTTTGAGCATAGCATGCATATCCATCTTCATTTGTTGCATTTCAAACAGAATAGAAGATGTGAGACTCTTATCCTCTGTAGTTGCCATAGCCTTGGCAAGGAGACACTTCATCTTCCAGTAAGTGTTTACTGACTGTTGAAAAAGAGAAACACGACCCCGAGTACTGCCTGGATCAGTTAAGAAGTCTATATGGGAAATCTAAGCGTCCATATCCTCCTCCTCACTATCTGTATGAACTTCCCAGCCATGTATTTTTGACTTAATGTTATCTTGATTGCCTGATTCATAACCTTGAGCTAGCTCTTGCAGCACCTCCGTATTATATTTCCTGCCACGCCTACTCGTGCCAGCCCCAGGAGTAGGAAGCCTACCTTTTTTCAGCTTCATTGGTTGCCCCTTCACCATACTGGAAATGAAAAATCTTTGAGAAAGGCATGTGGCCAGAAGTATGTCAAAAAGAAGATAAGTTAAAACATAAGAAAGCACCATTGTTACGAACCCAATGCGCAGAGCCTTACAACGACATTTGGCAGATAAAAGAGCAAGGATCCAACTAAGAGTGAAAGGACAGAGAAGACGATGGCCAGAAGAAAGACCAAGAACATCTGGAGCAGATTTGAAACCCTTTGTAATATAAATAGCCACCAGCGAAACCATACCATAGCCTCTGATAAAATAGCGAAAACCATGCATATGCTTGCAGTTGAAACTAAATCCAGGAAACAGAGAGTGCAGTTGCACAGAACGTAGTGGATAAAGCCGAGAATGCATGCAAGGCAGAAGCAGAGACTCGGAATGCATGCAAGGTAGAAGCAGAGGGTCAGAAACCTCTGTAATATAAACAACCTCCAACGAAACCATACCATAGCCACTTACAAAAGAGTGAAATCCATGCATGCAAGTGAAACGAAATGCAGTAAACACAGAGTAGAGATTCCCATAGCAGATTGGATGAAGCGGGAAATGCATGCAAAGCAGAAGCATATGTCCAATTCAGAGAAAACACCCATAAAGGGATGTTTCACAAGCCAGAGTTTCCACCACAAGCCCCAACAAAAGAAACAAGCCTAGGAAATGCAGAGGCAAAATTTGACAATCCCAAACCCAATAAACCCAAGACCAACCAAGGGGACTGCCGAATTTAGGCTCGACATAGTTATTACCCAAATTCCCAGTGCGAAACCAAAACCATCTTGATAAAACACAGTGATACGCCGCTAACCGATGAATCAATTCAGATGAAAACTAAGGCGACAGAGTTAAAAACAAAACACGAAAAGTAGGCATGGAAGGCAGAATTGCCATTACATACCATGATCTTTGGCAAAGAATGCGTGCGGTGAGATGTGAAACTCCCACCAGCAGTGAAACGCCAATGCAAGGTCAGAACAGAGACTGACGAAGAAGAACAAAACCAACCATACAACTGTTCAACCACTGCGTAGAAACTTGATTTAATGCATCTGACAGAGCATTAATACTAATAGCTTGCTGGTGCATGCAAAATAAAAGATCAGAGTGGGCACAACCGTCGAAGGACTTGCGGCATGATAATACCGCATGGGGCGGCAAGACATCCACCACGTGGATGTGGACAGCCCAAATCAAACGTTAGGCACCTCGATCAGGGGTGAACGGGATCGATCTCGATCCATAATACACTGCAGAGGATATAATTCCACAACCCAAGCCTGGTGGGAATCATTGATATCGAGATGTCTGGTGATATTCTTACAAGCCCAATTCGCCAAATAATCCGCTGCCTGATTCCCCTCTCGGCGAACATGAGTGCATATGACTGAACCAACCTGGCAAAGAAGGTTTCCTATATCTTCAACAAGTTTCGTTGTTCGCCAGCTCTTACTGATTTTCTGTGAAGGATTTCCTTGTTGTATTTTTTTAAGAATACCAACTGCCATTGCAGAATCCCCCTCTACAATAAGTCTTTGGTAACCTTCCTAAATCGCAATAATTAAACCCTGCTTTAAAGCCATCAATTCAGCCTCATTATTAGTAATATATCTCATAGGATAAGAATACAGATGAAAGACCTTACTAGAAGAATCTCGAAATATACCACCAGTCCCTGCCTGTCCAGGATTCCCTTTAGAGGCCCCATCAAAATTTAATTTCATGAAGAACAATGGTGGAGGAAGAAACTGCGACGGTATAGAATTCAAATTAGGTTGTACTTTCCGTAAAGAAACATCAAGCATTTGAGGGGTGAGGTTAAGAGCAGCTAGAATTCGTGTTTCCATAACTGTGTCAGGCCAATCATCATCTCCCCATCATTCCACCAGAATTGTTTCCCTGATATTCTCAACAATAATATTCCAAAGTTGAATAACTTGACGTTCTACACCTCTGAAAATGCGGGAATTTCGCTCCTTCCATATTCCCCAAAGTAGAAAGCCTAACAATAACCTCCAAGCCCTATTAATCACCTCACTTTTATACCCACCATTGCGCCAGTTACAGATAGTAGCATTAACACTACTGAGTACATGATCTGTTCAGCTAAATAACACCGCCAGGTGCTCCCATATCTCGTTACTATAAGGACAAGTATTGAATAAATGTTCGATAGTTTCTTGACTTTGGCAACACAGGATACAATAGGAAGGACCCTGTATACCACGATGTTGCAAATGATCCCAGGTCAACGTGTGTTTATGGCTTAAAAGCCACATAAAATATTCAACCTTTGGCCAGAATTTAACATTCCAGATTTTATTTCAGATAGGCGCAGCAATACCTTGATGATTTTGCGATTTGAGGAAATAGGCCTCCTTAATTGTAAACATACCCTTAGTCTGATAGCCCCATCATAAAATATCTGCACTAGTAGCGGTCGTTATGGTTCGAGTTTGCAATTCTTTATCTAAGTTACGCCATTGGGCCGTATCAGGTGCATGAGCCGAGTGTTCTCGTGTTTTCCATACTCACCATTGGCCGCTGGTCTGAGTATTCCAGTAATGATGAATAAGTCTTGTATGGGGTAGATTTGTAAATAAGAAAATTTCACCCAAATCCAGTCTGCTAAATAATTTTTCACGCTGCTGCCAGGAGTCTTCCCAGAAGAGTGTTGTCTGCCCGCCACGCACTTCCCAGAAACTATGCTAACAAATCACGTCCCTGTTGGTCACTGCTAAGTTCCAGATACTTGAGCCTTTTGGAGCATAATCTGTTTTTAACTTGACAACAACTGACGTGGGCATTGCATATTTAATCTCCCAAATTCTCTTCCAGAGGTCCGCCCCCCTGTACCCGCCGCCACCATAATTTAGCACCCATAACTTGATTTAATATAGAAGGATCGTGGAGTCCAAGTCCCCCTGTTCCTTTGGATTTAACAAGTGTATCCCAAGATAATAAAGCCCATTTTTTTGTATTTTGTGCACCTTACAAAAGGAATTTCTTGAAAATATTTACCAAAGTAGCACATACTTTTTTAGGAGCAGCTCTTCCAGATAATTTGATAGATGGGAATAGCTTGCAGTACCAATCTTAGTAAAATAACTCTGCTAGGTGCATTTAAGAAATATTTTTTTTTAAGGTAAGGTTAAGGAAAGACAAATACTGCATATATCATTATTATCAAAGTAGTATCATTGCAATTTAATACTAAACAAGTAATCAATTTTTATTTTAATAATTTATCATATTTGAATTTATTATAATTTTTTTTAATAGAAATATTTCTCTTTAAATCTATTTTTCTTCTTGTTCTATCAATTATTTTTAAGTTGTCAATTGTTAAATTGTCAACCTTGATGTGTATGTGAAATTTTTATTTAGAATTTCGAATTTAACAAAATTTATCTTTACAAATATACATTTAATATATATAATATTAATATAGATTTATTTTAACTACGAATATAATATGAGGCAAGAGCAATCAAATTTCTTCACACCTAATTTTATCTTTTTCGAGGGAAAAATACAATATATTATTTTTCACTGTTTATATATATGTCTGTGTGTGTGTGTTAATATAGATCTTCAAATTGTTTATTTAAATCTTTTGTTGAAATATTTTTGAAAAGCATAAGATTTAAACATCTCATTCACATTTTTTTTTTTAACTTCTAATTACTTCACAACATATTCAATTTTTAAAATTATAGTCAACATAATTTTTCTATTTAAAACATAATATGTAATTTTTATTTTAAAACAGTAAAATTAGACAAAAATAAGCCAACAAACTTAAACCTCTAAACTCAATCATAATTACAAAAATTATTTTTCACACTAATTATTATTTTAATAAAATAATTTTAAATAAAATTCATTTCAAAATTATTAACAATAAAATAAATATATATCCAATCTTCATATATATATATATATATATAAACCAACACGTAACCTGAAATTTAAATATAACAAATAACACACATACATATATATATATATATATATTGAAATTTAAATATAACAAATAACTTAAATATACTTATACTTTAACGATGACCACCTTAAAAATTTCTGAAAGAAACATTTACTTTCACTTCCATTGGTCGGAGAGTTCCGAAGCGATCACAACTCATAAGTCATATTAAATAAAAAATATTTGTGGATATATCATAGGTGACATCAGCGGATCCGAAGGAAGACATAGACTCTCTGTTCATATTTTCGTTTATCCTTTCCCATTTCACTCGCCCATTGAAAGAAATAAAACGTACGCCATAATACTAGGTATATCCAATCTTCTCTTTTTCACACTAATTATTATTTTAGTATAATGATTTTAAATAAAATCCATTCCAGACTTATAAACGATAAAATAAATCTATATCCAATCTTCATATTTTATATATATATAAACCAACACGTAACGTGAAATTTAAATATAACCAAAAAAACTTAAATATAATTATACTTTAACGATGACCACCTTAAAAATTTCCGAAAGAAACATTTACTTTCACTTCCATTGGTTGGAGAATTCCGAAGCGATCACAACTCGGAAGTCACATTAAATAAAAATATTTGTGGATATATCAGAGGAGAGATCAGCAGACCCAAAGGAAGACATATAGTCTCTGTTCATATTTTCGTTTATCCTTTCCCATTTCACTCGCCCATTGAGAGAAATGGAGCGTACGGGTATATCCATTCTTCTCTTTTTTCCGAATTTTCTGTTGGTCATTCAATAACAGAGAACGTACGTCATAGTACCATATCTGATGTGATCTTTTTTTGTCGACACTACAAGCAAATAATTAGAAACAGTTCTGTTGAAATGTTACTTTCAACAGTATTATACTCAGAGCTGCTTGCTATGTTTGTTTGAAGGGCTACCGTAGAAAGCCGCTTTTTAAAATGGTGAAAAAAATCGATTTTTTAAAACCCTTTACAGTCTTTTCGCAGTTTTTGACAGAGCCTCTGTACATTGATAAAACAGAGCTTTCATATTTTGAAAACAGAGTTTCTTTTATAAAACAGCGGTGTTTTGATTTTGTGAACGCGAGAGATTGTATTGGTTTAAAAGACCGGTGGTCCCCACGCCCACGACAACAGTCAGCAGTCCCACAGAACCGTGGTCCCCACGCCAAGTCAACCATCCACTTAGCAGACGTGTGACAGATTTCTATAGGATAAGGATTTTGGTTTGCTTGCTCACCAAGCAGAGAATCGGACCTGAAATATTCATTGAGGCAAATTTAAATGGATTTCGGGTCACAAAGGCCCTAACGTTAGCAGGCCCAAAACGGACCCCATACAGTTTATAGGGTGGATTTTAAAAGGATTTGGCGTCACAATAAGTTTTGGTTATGTTTTGATATAAGCAACGTTTATATATGTTATATATATATGTTTCATATATATATATGAAAACAATTATAAAGTGAACCTCGACATAGTTTTAGATTTAAAGTTCGTTTTAATTTTAATATAGTTATTTGTTATATAGTTTAAAAGGCCCGTGAGGCATGCAACGTAATGTTTTTTTTATATATGCATAGTACGTTTTTTTCTCAAGAAGGCAGAGAGTAATTTTAGTGTACAAGAGGAGTGCATATTTTGAATACACATCAAGGTATGTTTTAGAAGACAGAGTATATTTTTTTGTGTGTGAGACAGAGAAGAATTTTTGAGAGCACTATGTTTATGCAGCGGTCTTGTTTTTTTTGTAAATCCATATGACAGAGGAAGAAAGTTTTTGTAATAGTTTACAATGAATGAAATAGAAATTTTTCAAAGTGTTGAACTCTGTCTCCTATAAAAAAAATTTACTTTCTTTGTATTAAAAAGGAGAGAGTTTACTCTCTCCATTATTGTTGTGGAATTTTTCAAATATTCCAACAAGTTCTATATCCTCAGATACACAAAATTTAGAATTATTCGAAATTTAAAATCAGTACAAACGAATCTTGTAATATTATTCTAATCGTGTAACGGACTGTCAAAACCAAATGTCCAATTCAGCTTTATTTCAAAAAAGTGAAGCAATCACAATATCTATTTTGATCTCGTAATCTGCTACGCAATCGTTTTCCCTGTGTCTGTTTGACTGCTCCATTTCCTTGGACTTTCTCCTCCGCAATTCCGTAAATGTCGCCTAAAATCTGTGCACTGCTGATAACTTACGAGGAATTGACTAGTGTAACTTGGTAAAATGAAAACCATCTATCGGAAGAAATTCCACTGGAGAACAGCCATAGAAGCTTTTGTGTGGACAAGTATGTCAAACGATGAAAATTGCAGTGAAGAAATTCCAAGAAAATTTCGACTCTTTGTCGTCACGTTCGTTAAATGAATAAAAGTCAGGGCTTAGGGTTATATAGAAATCTTTCCTCCCACTTACAGAAGATAATCCCAACCGACGCACATACATATATAATTATGAACCCGTGGTTTTTGAATGCTCTAAATAATTTGGACAATTGTTATGAGAAACCATCAACTCTTTATTGTTTCCAATTGCATATTTTGAAAAAGAAATATATATATATATATATATATATATATATATATATATATATATATCTCACTTTACCCATAAGAATTTTTGCACCAAAAAAATCGTAATTAAATAAATTAGTAATTTCACCAAATGTTGCAAAAGAAATGCCTTTGCAAAGGAAAAGCAATAGTGTCAACTGCAACATCTGGAGCAAAAATCAAGGATGAACTATTTCAACAACTTGAAACATTGTGAAAACATACAAAAAAATAAGAACTAAGTTTGTATATTATATATGTCAAATACAAAACAAAAGAGAAAAATACAAAAAATCAGTAAATGGAATGACAAGTTTGTCCCAAGAAAAATTGGAATGCATATTACATCTCATTCTTGTTCTTATGTAGCTCTGCTACTTTTACTGATCTCTTGAAATAAGCCCTTTGTTTTCATTCTTAAGACTTTATTTCATCACCTTCAAGATTTACTATAACCTCAAAAATAACACACAACATAATCAATTGTGTCTTTTTGTATGCATGATATTCTTAAACCATGAAATTAAAAGTGAATGGAGATGCCTTGCCCAAGAAATTATTCATTTAGAAATAACCCACCAAGAATTTAATAATTATAGTCAATAGCATATATGGAAATACAATTTTGCAAACATGTGCAACAATGCTATGTACATCAAAGAATATCATTAGTCATAAAATATATCTAGACTAACAGACTAGGATATTAATGTAATTACTAAAAGGTGCATTATCATTAGTCATACTAAACTGAAGTAAGTACATAAGATCTATTTACATTATTCTTAGAATTTTTATATATCATTATCAAATTTAGGTGACTTGGGCTCAAGAATAACTTGGCAGAGAAAATGAGAATAAATCTTGGACAATCAAATTAAAATAAGAGAGTTTTTTGTTCCAATATATACCCACTTCATAGACAATAAAGTATACGAAAATGAATCTAAAATTATTAGTATTATACTAGGAAAATAATTACTATAGACTGTCATCTAAAATGTGTGCTTTCAATTGAACCAAATTAATGAAAATTCCAGAAAGGGTCTAGATTTATGAGCCTATAAGAAATATGATGTTGTCTTCTTGTGCTGATTATTTTCTATGTTTGGTTTGAACTGAATATTTTCATTAATATGTATTGTCTCCTTCACAACCTGCAATATAATAAATCAACAATTGGTATTTTCACAGCAAGAAACAATAAGGTTCAAACTTCCATAAATGAGAATTGTAGATTTTTCCTTGGCCAACACAATGTTTCCAATTGAACACAATTTTCAAAGCTAGGTGTTACTTTTAATCCAATCCATTCCACAATTGTAACATCTAGCTGTGCAATGCCATCCCTCACAATCCATCAATGATGTTTCCTCTTTGTGTGCAATGTGAATATATTGGATTTTCTATTATCATTATTGACCTAATATAACAAATAATATTTAAGCATTTCCACCAAAAGCATTAGTACCAAAAGCTCCATCAACAAAACTTATGGTTGTCAAGGAAGAGGTAAAGTGGGAAACATTGGAGCAGAATGGAATAATTTTACCTCCACCTTACCTACCTCATGGAGTGAAGATGCTTGACAATGGCAAGCTAGTTATTTTTACTCCTCGAGAAGAGGAGATTAGCATTGTGTTTCTAGTCATGAAGGACATAGATTATGCCACAAAGCCAAAATTTATAGATATTTTCTGGCATGATTGGAAGCGAGTTCTTGCGATTTACCATGTCACTCAGATGTTTGAACTCTGTGATTTTACGCCAATTTACTAATGACATCTTCGAAAAAAAGAGAAGAATAAACGAATAAGCATAGAAGATAACTTTAGTCCTTGGAAATGTTAAATTGACATATAACATACTCTAAGTTCATGTTCAATGGGAAATAAAATTCTCCAATCTCGTATGCCATTTATTTTCTTTTCTTATAAAACAAACAACATCAAAAACATTGTTTATGAAACATTGTTGGTTTGATTTTAAACTGCTCAAAAAAACTATGGTAAATACTACTATATACTCTTTATTCATGCGTTTAAACCTGCCTAGATACAAATGATAGAAATGGTTGCAAGATGCCACAATTTCTTTAGTACGTCCCTTGAATTCAATACTACACTTGCTTAGTACTGTAGTTGTTGATTTTACTTGTTATTTTGTTGAGTCAACTTGTTGTTACTGATGTCATAGCTACTTCATAGCAATAATGGAACACCATACAATGAATTCATTGACAAGCCTTTGAAATCAATGACGACATCACTAACCTTTGCTCTTGTACATACTCTCCTTCTTATTTATGGAGATCATTCTTGGAAAGTGCACGTGTTGAAAATTTCCTTTCATATTTTGTCATATTCTTCTAGGGCACAGATATAGAAGACATATCTTGCTATTATTTGAGATACATATCCTTGTATATGATGAATTATTGGCATAGTGAACACACTAATTTACCCTTACGTCCAATCTCCTTTGTGCGGATGGTCCACTTATGATTTTGGAGTTGATGAACTTTTGATATGGAGTGCTCTATCCAGTTGGCATATTGCACATTCATTCGTGGAACTGATTATTTTGGAATTCATATATGTGAAGTGGTTCCATGCATACACATTTTTAGTGTGGACATCCTATGTGGAAATTTAACATTTCATTTTATTTGATGTAGAATTTTGTTAGTACATCCCTTTGAAGATCATTATGTAGTTCATATTACTATTATTTTTGGATATGAGAGAATTTGATGAGTGGGTAATTTGCACATGGTGTAACAACATCATACATGAATTCAAGAATGATCTAAATACTCTATTATTAAAGTAATTGTGGAAATTATCATGAATTTACTTAGAAAAAAAACATGTTATTAGTATGAGAGAAGAGGCTCACTTTATATACTTGAGTATTTGGGAATTAAAAAACTCTTACCTTACATCATATTTGCGAATTTTTTTAATAAACATATAGAAATAAGTGTTTAAAAATAATTTATAGTATAAATTATTTAACATCAATACAAAAAATGATAGGTATTTGTATTGTTGTTATATATATATATATACCTTCCTTCTAAGTTTAGATCCATGTATAAATACACCCAATATAAAAATATTGGTCTTTGAGCTAAATGAACATAGTAACTGCAAAATTGGGTAGCTTTCCTCAGAGGTCGTGTGGTCATTGTTGATTAAGTAGTCCATCCATTTTTTGAAACGTTGATAATGACATATAATAATTTTCCTTCCACACAAAGAGGATAAGGGAAATTTATTTCATGGCATTAATCTATGTACGCTCAAAGATGCCCTGCCATATCAAAAAAAAAAGTGCAGTTCACCTTTTAAACCTAAAAATTTATTAGAATGACCCAAAAACTATAAGCAAATTGAGATAACATACTATTTTTTAATCAAGATAATAAAAATTTATGTTTAGAAGACCAATGCCAAATTATTTATTTTCATACGGTGAAGCAAGATGCAGTTGTATGCACACATAACTTTTTTCAATGATAGATATTTTCCTTATATTGGTGGCAGTGGATGTCAGAATCTTGTGAATGATTGCAAACATTCTCGAAAAATAGAATGTCCATTTTTCTAACTTGTTTTTTTTATGCGTGTTGTCACTAAATACAGTTATTTGAAATCAAAATAGACATAAAATTTGATAGAGAATAACCATCTGATGGTAGTGAAGTGTGCTATTTTTTATTCTTTTTGGGCGAGGAAAATCATGCATTTGAATGAAAAATGAGACGATGGAACTCCTTGGTAGATCAACCTAGTTTGTGGTCTCTCAATTCTGTCTAAAGAAACAAGAGTGGATCCCTAAATTTTTCAAGTAGGACACATCGTCTCGAGGTCGAGATTGCTACGACAGAGAAAAGGGATAATTTGGAAACGAGTGAATTTTCTTAAGGTTGAGATTTGAGCAAATTTCATCCCTTAGGAAGTCACCTTTGGTACTTGAGGCCACTGGACTGAAATTTTTGAGAAAATTGGAAGACATTTGTGGCCACAAAAAAAAAATATCATGTGAAGATCATAACTGCTATTGACTGAATACTTACGAAAATTGATTGGAAATAGATCATGATAATCCTCCAAGCCAAAGAGAGGTTGAATAGAAATTTATATGAGTAGATCGTACAAGTCTTGTTCAATGCTATAGCAGGACATAATCTTCAGGGGAAATTTTTTATTGAGTTTGGACAAAATAGTGATAGCATCCTAGAATTTCGACTGAATATTCACAAGTTTTGCAGGTCCTATGGTGAAGTTTTGAATAGAGGTGGCGTTCATTTATATGAGACATATCATGTCCTCCAGTTACCTACAACGGTTCTGGTCAAGAATGAAAAATCACCATAGACCAATACAGAAGGAAAGAATCTTGAAGGATGGAAAAAATAAAATTCGAGCAACATATACCAGAAATTTTAAGTCAAAGGATGCAACTAGTAGACAACTTGCAGTGGCAATGTACCTGATTGATAGGTTTTCTTTGGGGGCTTGAAATGAGAAGAATGGTGATGAGGCTAAGACAGTGGGTCACTACACATTGAAAGTATAAAATGTTACATTAATTCCTCCAAAGTCTTTGCAATTTGATTTCATAGGGGTAAGGATTCCATTGGCTACTTCAACACAGTTGAGGTAAATGAAGGAGTCTTCACAACCATTGGTGACTTCAAAAATGGAAAACGCGAAGGGGATGAATTTTTTGTTAAGCTTGACACCAGTAAGTTGAATGCCCATCTCAAGGAAATTATGCCAAACCTTACATCAAAAGTCTTCAAAACTTACAATGCATCCCTCAAGGAAATTATTCTAGGCATTAGCCTACAAAAGTCTTCTAGACATACAATGCATCCATTACATTGGAGTCTTCACAACATACATTTATAAATTAAATTGGACGGATTTATTCACGAAACAATTGGTGTCATTTGTTCATAAAAAATTGTTGAATATCAATGTGCAAATAAGGAGATTGAAATTATGTGTAACCATTAGCAATCTATTTTAAAAGGACATGATACCCAGATGGAAAGACTTAAAGGAAAAATTGCACAGTTAGAGAGTGCGTTGAGGGAGCTAGAAATGAATCTACATAGGGCTAGAAAAGGGAATCCACCATGCTCCAGTTATCTAGAAGGGAATTCTTCTAAGAGAAACCAGAGTCCAGAAATTTTGGAGAAAAAAATTGCAGATACCAAGTTGAAGATTGAGAAAATGAAGGAAAACTTGAAAATAAGAGAAGATCTAAATCAGTTACATGGACCAAATAATTTTATTTTCCTGGTACAATCGCCATGATGTTCCCATTGAGAAGATATTTCATAAGTCCAGCAAGAATACAAATTGGCAATGAAGGTAGATCAAGAATACATATCCTTAAAGATTCACGACTTGTGTTTTTCCTTGTTATTTATTGAAGAGGATACATTCATGAAACAGTAAAAAAGTATAATCGATTACTGGAGAATCTCACGATCTTCATTTAGAAATCAAAGGTGACAGAGGCCAAATCCCAAAAAATAAATGAAAGAGAGGAAGAAAGGGAGGAAGGGTTAAAGAGTTTTTGACCTAACGGTTAATGCTTGTATCTAAACTATTATTATTTTTAAGAGTTCAAACTATTAGTTTTTGTTTTAATTACTAATCATTAATCTGATGATGTACAAATATTCAATTGTATAAATTTTGATTTGATACATGATCCCCTCCACGTTGTTTAAAAGAACTGTCAAGTCGAGACATTCTCTTAATACATAATCCCCTCCAAGTAGTTTAAAAGCACTATCAAGTCATGACATTAAGCACTATTAGGTCGAGACATTATCCTTGCTCCTAGCTCTCCACTTTACGTACTTGAGAACTTATCAGAAGAGGGATTCCATGCACAAGTTATGACATTACAATAAGTTCGAGCTCAAATTGGCATTCATAAAATGGATTCCAAGAGAACCACGAAGGCAAGAGACAACCAATGTGGAGGAGGTTAATCGTTAGAAGGAGAAGGCTCCAAGATGAAGTAGCTAATATAAATTAGATATATAAGCAATTTTTAAAGTATTATTAAAATAATTATCATTTAAATATATATTAAAATCGCTTATGGAGTAGAATAGATGGTGATGGGGTGTGTTGTTAAGTTAATCTGAGTGATTTGAAAGCATGAGAAAAAGTCCAACCTTATTAAGAGTTGGTGCAATACCGAGATAATTGTTATTTCAAGTCAAACTTAATATAAAACTAAAACAAGTTAATAAAAAAAAATCCAAACCAAAAAGAATTTTTAATCAAAACTACAAATTAAATTACAATATATATATATATATATATATAAAACATGAAGGAAAATCAATCAATCGAGTTTTTTTATTTAAAAAAAAAAAGTTTTCGAGTTTAGAAAAGAATAAATCAGAGATTGATTTTATATTTAAGCAAGTAGAGTTTCAATCTCAAACATAACTGGAAAAATAACATATTCTGTAATTTATTGACATCGCAATGAAATTTCACCACAGACATATGTGATGCAGCAATTCACCCGCTAATTTTTCTTAGGATTGTAAAATTATTAGAGCACAAATATGGATCTAGTTGAAGAATAATTGCACAAACTTGCCAAGTTGAAAAAGAAAAACAATTAGAATTGAGAATGAAATTGATTCTTCAATATTAGTTTTGGAATAAATACATAAAAGCAACTAAGTTAAGCTTAGTTGTACATGCAATAAGTATGGATAGTTAAATCTAACTGAATTTAAGTGTGCTTTATGTTATGCTAATGTGCACATGCACCACATGCAAGCAGTAAGTTAACTAACTATGAAAGTGCACATCGCATGCAAGCAGTAAGTTAACTAACTAAGTGCACATCACATGCAATATCTAGAGTTTAACTAAAGCTAATCTAGGTGCATGTACACTAACACAACTAATTTAGGTGCATATACACCAACACCCCCCCTTAAGCATAACTTAGGTGAGTGTGATGCAAAATTAATGAGTCCCAGCAACACGGCCATTTTAGGTACCCATATATAATGCATAAAAAGGAGGAAAGAGGGAAAAACCAGTGGGAAGAAAACCCCCCCTCAAAATATAATGAAAAAGTAGAGAAAAGACAACTGCTAGGCAGTCGTGTCCTTCACCCCGAGACGATCTTGCAAAAATTGAAACTTCTGCTCAGTGAAAGCCTTGGTGAAGATATTGATAGTCTGCTCAGAACTCGGACAATACTAAAGACTGATGATCTCATCATGGATCTGGAGGAATTAGCTTCATTTTTGGAAGTAGAGGTATCAACTCCCATCTTTGGATCAAGGAATGAATTTCCTTATACATGGTTGCATGCCAATATGGATTCCCTACAACTTCATCATGCATTTGACGATCAAATTCATGTACCCTATATGCATGCATGAGAATAGTTGTCTCTAAGGATGCATGCATGCGCATGTGTGGCGTTCAAGATCCCTTTGTGGATTCATACATGTTCATACATGGTGCTATAAATGCCTCCCTAGATGCATGCATGGGCATGCATGGCTGTGCGACTAAGAGTGAATGTGGGGCATCATTAAATTGAGACCGCGTCAAATCCTCGTCAATAGTAGAGGAATCAAAGTCCTCTTCTATGATTTTGAAAGGAGTTTCTTAATCATTAGCAGAGGAATATATTTCCTCATGTGCAATGTCTTTGTTATTGGATAAGATAAAATTCTCATATGCAACAAGTTCATTAACAATAGAAGAAGCAAAGTCTTCATGTTCAACACTGTCTTGAGAATATTTCTCCACATTATTGGAGTCTTCAACACTTTCATGACTACTATATTAAGTCGATCTCTTTGCCTCCAAATGGTGTTCTTCTAGTTCATTTCATCACCATATAATCCTTTCAATGTAGTCCATATTTCATGTGGTGATTCAATATTTCTGATCTCATAAAGAATATCACGAGACACAGATAAACACAATCTTCCATAAGCCATGTTAGATTTGTTAAGCCAATCTGACTTCTCATCCTCTGAGATTGGTTCTATCTCAATTCCCATGACTATTTGGTACAAGCGTTTGCTCCTAAAATGAAGCAAAATCATTGGCTTCCATTCACGGTAATTGTATGGAGTCAGAATCATTGAATATGAGAACTCCATTGCGGAAAATTCTCTAATATTTGGATCTGCAAATCAAATCTTCGAACATTTTCCAATTCTATGCTCTTCAAACTTGCAAAAACGTTGTTCATGAAACTTCTACAAACCCTTGTGGCTCTGATACCATGTAAAATTATTAGAGCACAAATATGGATCTAGTTGAAGAATAATTGCACAAACTTGCCAAGTTGAAAAAGAAAAACAATTAGAATTGAGAATGAAATTGATTCTTCAATATTAGTTTTGGAATAAATACATAAAAGAAACTAAGTTAAGCTTATTTGTACATGCACTAACTATGGATAGTTAAATCTAATTGAAGCTAAGTGTGCTTTATGTTATGTTAATATGCACATACAGCACATGTAAGCAGTAAGTTAACTAACTAAGAAAATGCAATATCTAGTGTTTAACTAAAGCTAATCTAGGTGCATTTACACTAACACAGCTAATCTGATACATGTACACCAACAAGGATCCATTTCCATACTTAGACTTGTAATCACTCCAAAGCTCTTGCACGGATTTTACAAGTGATATCATTGAAGTATCCGATGTCCCCATGAAGTTATTATTTTCATATTCAGCTTTGCAACGAAACTAGAGGTAACGGTGTCCAAATACCCAATAAAGCTAGCAAAATATCGACGCCATGTACCCAAGTATTGCAGCTACTGGGCCGAACAAAGTTAGAGTGGGAGAAGCCGACAATGAGGCAGATCTAACTTGGAATGGCTCTGTGCCACCACTTGGGCGCAGCGCCACTGCCAGATTTTTGCCACCTCTTGGTACAGAATGCCCATGACCCCTTTCTTTTGATCATCACCCGGATAGGTGACGACGTAGTCAGAGCTCAAGTAGATTTCGTTGCCTTCCACGCAGGTAATGCCGTTCAATTTTTCAGGCACCTGCATCCAAACGAATTGAGAGGAGAGGTTCGGTGTCAACACTGCATAGTTTGTCCCTACATCCTTCTCAAATCTCCTCCCGTCGTCGCTACCTGAAACACTGACCATGAATTCCACGGCGTGGGTCCCTCCACGACCATTTCCAAAAGAAGTAGAGAAATACATTTTGTTGCTGCCATAATGAAGCGATAACAACATTCAACTATATCAAATCTAGAATTAATAAAATATGACAAAGGGGTTGATTTATTGTTTTTCATGTGACAAGGGACGGAGGAGCGGAGGTTACCGATAGAAGGTGACATGTTGTGCGTCATCCCAAAGTGTGGCTACAAAATCAACCATTTTCTTTGTGGGTGCTTCCCCTTAACTCAGATTAAGAATTTGGATAATGATGACTTCGATCAATCTGGGGTGTTGGAGAAATGATAATATGGGGTGTTGGAGAAATGATAATATTCGAGTGAGGATTTTAATAATTTTAGGTCTGCCATCTTATCCATTGTCATTCGGTGTAGGGTTATTACCAGAATTGAGCCGAACTCTAAAAAAATTATTCAATTCCAAAATGGCGTCTCTTACCTTGCTATGGCTGGGTTCTGCAAGCGTAGAGGTCTTGGACAGCTGGAAGAATAGGATTACTAAGGGCCACCTACAATGGCAGACACACTTTTTTAACAGGAATAAAATTTATAGTTTCCAACATTACAATTAATAGTCAATAATTCCAAGGTTGCATGCCATGGACATGTAATGGACATGTAAAGTAGAGATGAAATTGAAATTCCGAACAAGGGTCCAGGTCATACTTACAAAACTTTAAAATCTTTTTGGAAAAATAGCTAAATTGGGGAGAGAAAATATAACATGTTAGTGAAGATAACATCTTAGTGGTGGCATTTTTAAGATAAAAATACTTTTAAAAAAAAATTATATTTAAGATAAAAGAAGTTTGAGACAAAAATATTTTAAGTGAAATTCCATAAATGGATAGTGGATAATTATAGTTTAATTCTTGAAAATAGATATTCAAACCACATGAAATTTAATCATGTCAATTTTATTTCTTTTATATTACATTTTTCCTTTTTCATTAAACCACATTCTAAAAATATAATAAATAAATAGATAAAAAATATTATTCTTTGCAAGAAATTAAATACAACATAACGATTAAAAATTTAAATATTTTCTCAATTGTTATATATATATATATATAGAGAGAGAGAGAGAGAGAGAGATCAAAACTCTACATAAAGAAATAAAATAAAAAATACAAATTCATCCATATATGCATTTTAAACCTTCATTTTTTTCCTTTGTAAATGAAAAATCAAAATTTTGATTCTTGCATATGTCTTATAGTGACATCTCAATTTTATTTTCACTATTGAACAAATATATCAAAGAGATAAATAAAAATAATTTAATTATTTCTTAGATAAAATTTTAGTATTTAAATTTTTCCTTATTGTAAAAACACTTTCTACTAATATTGTAAAATATATATATATATATATATATATATATATATATATATATATATATACAAAATGCAGTTTAATATTTTTTTATAATAATTTATTATTAGGTATTAATATGTTGGTAAAGATCTTCATCACTTAATTAGAAAACCATGAATGCATTATTAAGAAACCAAGTAATATTAGTAATTGATATCATTTCAAACTAGGGAATAACTATTATATGATTTATATTCCTCGCTTAATAGAGATATATGTAAATAAATTGTGAAAGAGGTTGAAAGAGTACCTCTAGAATAAACTTTAATTTAACCTAAAAAGGCATTGTCATGCCCCTATAGTCACCCATATCATAGGCTGAATTAGCGCACTAGATGGCCCATCACTATATATTTGTGGTGCATCTGACTCATTTCATCTCATCGATTTTCTCAATCTGAAAATATGTGATTATCTACTACACCTCACTTTTTATTGAAGTATGTAGATAATAATTCCATACAAATATGCCTTGACATAACCAATATGCAATTGATATGAATGAAAGTAATCATATAGAATCAACAACCTAACTCGCCTAACAATTTTCAAATATTCAAATGTGTTACAATAAAGTGAACTTTAGGCTCGTATAACAATTAAAATTATAAGAGAACACAATTCATACAAACCTATCACCAAATTTCCTATTTCATTTACAATCATCGATCACAACTTTGTCATATATCAAAATTGTTTCACTTGATAGAAATAGTAAGTACTCACGTACGCATGCAATATATGAAGAGTTAAATTAAGTGAAGGAAAGAAAGTTAAGTATGATTAAGTCCAATATTAGAAGTCAATCTGGTCAAAGTTAAAAATGTAATGCATTGTCAAGAAAATCTAAGTGAAGGAAAAGAAAAGTGTCAATTTATGTTAAAGTGAAGTTCAAAAAGTTCAGTTAAAGCGTCAAGACATAGTTTGCATGAAGAAAATAAAGTTAGAGTTTGCATGATTCCATATTTATAAATTTTAGTGCTTATATACTCATGGTTGGGTCATTGTAATGTGAAGTAAAAAGAGAGAATAACAACAATTTAGTGGATGTATATGAAAGAATAATTAATGAATAGAACTTATTTATTCAAGAAGAAGCTTTGTGCTTATTTGTATTGTGTTTGCATGTTTATATTTTCATCTAAATAACAAGTGGTATCAGAGCAAGATTTAGCAAGGTTTCAAAGCACCAAACATGTTAAGAAGGTCAGGAGCTAGTTCCACTAAGAGCCTTGGCTATTGTGAGTAGTCTGCAAATCAAAGTTTGCATCCATTGGTCCATAAGTAGAAGCTAGAGCTCATTGAGAGTTTATAAGCCCAACTACTAAAATATTAGGGTGAGTCACCTACAAAGCCACCACCATATAAATAGGAAAGAGGCACCACCACTGACCAAAGAAGGAGTCCCCACTGTAATTTGTAGCCATGCGCCTCCATAAGAATATGCATATAAGATCTTAGCAAACTTTCTAGTAGTTGTTGGGAGCCACCATTACAGTGAAGGTTAAAATTTCTGTTTTTAAAGATAATCAAGTGCATGTGATGTTAATTTCTAGAAGTCTAAAATAATAAGGAAATAAGGTATAAGACAAAAGAAAGACTACAACCATGGATGACGAAGTAAGAATGAATCAAAAAGAGAAAATAAATCGAGAGGAAGAGAGAAATTATTTTAAATATCTCATAGAGGTTCTCTCCACAATCAAGGCATATGAAATACAAGTAGATGTAGTAGAAAAATTCGAGGATGAATTGATCAGGATAAATCTGGCAACACTTCCAAAATTTACTAGTAAAATTTTAATTTTTGGGAACTGTCAAAATGAAAAATTTTCTTCGATGTAAAGAGTTGATTGAGTATCTGGAGATTTCTGCAATAAATTATAACCACAGAAGCCTGAAAACCATAAGCATGGAAGACCCTTGAAGTATAATTTGGTATAAAGGATGTGACATAAAGCAACAAATTATGTTACAGTCTGTTGAAGAATCAATAGAAAGTTAACTGCAAATCTGATATTAAATGAGCAAGACTTTAGGAGGAAAATGAAGCTGGGAGAATCCCACTCAAATGTGGATGATGGTCATAAAGACTATAAAAGTGAAACCCATCATGCAGACATGCATATGGATGAAGTAAACACATAAAATATTGTAGAGTGAGAAGTTGAAGCCTCTACATGTGAGGTAGAGCAAGAACATATAAATGATCGAGAACCCCATTGTAACATGGATGGTGAAGATGATGGTGAATCCCACTCTGATGAGACACACGTGGATGGTGACTGAAAAGTGAGTAGTGAATTGGTGAATCCAACAATATTCCTTGTTGATGATGGTGAAGCTTCCAATAAAGAAATAAATAACATGTGTGATCTAGTTGGTATGATTGTAATTTATGATGACCTCTTTGCATCAGAGTTTGAAGCATTTAAGTTCGAGAATAAAAAAGACAATTTTTCATATGAAGTAATGGTTTGTAGAGCTAAATGTGCATCTCTCATGAATCCAACAACAAATGATGAATTTGGTGAAGTTGAAATTATTAATGAGCACATGCATGCTCAAATATATCACCACAAAGTAGATGAAAATTATGTTGATGAAATTTGTGGTCTCTTTTTCGAAAAAAGGATTGATTGTGGAAATATGGAAACTGCCATGTTTGATGAAGAACTGAAGGTTGAAGCTACCACTGTAGCAGCAATTTGTAACAACCCTGGTCAAAAATCCCTGTAAAAGTTAATAAAGGTAAAATAAGAGATTGGTCATGGGACACATATTCCAAGTTGAATGTTTGGAAAAAATATCTTAGGGGGTGATCATTTCAATGTATTAATGGTTATGGAAATTGGAAAATGATTTGGAAAGGCATGAGAAATTTATTGGCATTTTATTTATGAAAATAATGGAAAATATGAGAAAAGGGAGGTCAAAGGTCACAAGTTGCATGCGAGGAGGAAAATGAAGGAAAATGATGGAAAAATGAAAAAATTAGAGGCCTCATTGATAAAAAGACTTATGAGGATCAATTGGTAGCTTTTGCATAAACTTTTTTTAGTTTAGCTTTGGATCTCTCATTATATTCTCTCTCACATACTCTTGGACACTTTGAGTTTTCTTAGAGAGCTCTTTGAGGAGTGTGGCATACTTGGGATTTGGAGAAAGAGGGCAAAGGAAAAGATGGAAAGCGTAAAGGAACAACGAGATTGATAGCTATATCAGGTTTTTCTTGCAGGTATTGAGTTTCATGTATGGTTCTCTTACTAGTTTTGGCATGCATGGCATATGCATGTGGTTATTTGGTTATGGTTTCTCATTGGCATGGGGGATTGCATGGATTGAAATTGGTTTTGCCTAACCTTGTTATTTCCTGGATAGCCATGTTGTTGTGGGTTTTACTTTTTTTTTTTTTTTTTAGTTGGTTTTCTTGTGCCTTTGGTTGTGGGTTGAGTTATTAGTTCCTAGAAGCCTTGGTTTGAAAAATGCTCACGAAGCCCTTGGTCGGTTGAGTTACTAGTCTTGGAAGACATAGTTGGAAAATTACTCTGGAATCCTGACAACAATTGTGGGTTGAGTTATTAGTCCTAGAAGCCCTGGTTGGAACAAACGCATTGGAGCCTTGGAAACCTCAGGTAGAGACCAATATGGTGATGGTTAGTGATTTTTTATCATGAGTTGGAATCACCGATTAATATTTGAGGTGGTTTGGCCTCTAGAAGCCCTAGTTTGGTTTTGATTGATTTGTTCTAGGATATCCCACTTTCATGCTTGTAATATGGCATGAGGGTGACCAGATGAAAGAAATATTTGGTACAGCCTAGCCTATGGTCGGGTGGTTCATGGAAGTCCCACACCTAGTTAGCCTGTGAAATCATCAATGAAAACTCTTTCTACTTGGTATTTTATGGGTAAATATGATTGTTTATATGTGGCTTATATCATTGTTATATCCTTTATATTTTTGTTGGTTATATATTGGTTATGATTGAGTTTTATGACAATGATAATGTATGTCTCTCATCATGTTTTGGTTAATCACTGAATTTACAATGACTATATGGCTTAATAGATGGTAATGCAGTTATTGTGATGAGGCTCTTAGTGATTCTCAGACAATTGTGAGACTATTGTGCTCAGGTCTGCTTTATTAACCTATGGAATGCATATTTGTGACATGTTTGACGAAATGGCTATCATGGTGAGTAAGGGTCCAATCAAGTCCTTGTTCAAGTATATACATTTTTATCATTGTTTTGATGTTGCTTTTCATTTCTAGAAGTTTCATGGAGTTCTAGGCAGTGGCCTAAGTCCTGGCCCTGAAACAGTGGCTTAGAATCCATAGTTTTTGGCACAAAACTACCTGGAAAAGTCCCTAGTCATGAGCATGCCTTGCTGTGGGAGCGACTGGAGGTTCTAAGTCACATGCCTGCCCATGTCAAGGGAGAAATTAAGGCTTTGATGCAGAAAAATGTTAGTTTTTCTCAAGGGTTGGTCACCTGGATGGGTTGGATGGCTCCTAGGGGTTCTGTTGCAAGTGCAGAAGGTTAGGTTGGTTGTGTTCCGTCGGTTCCACTTCCTTAACTAATATATAGGGAGTTTAATAATATCATAATAACTCTTCATCACATGTTTTCCATTGTTGGCCTACTACTTGGGTAGATGTGGGAGGAAGGTGTTATACAGTGGTATCATACCATGGTTCCATTCTCCTTGGGTGGTGTCTGATTTCTGTTCCGCTTGGATGAATGTGTTGTTGTATGTACATGTCAGTTTCATATAGGTCCTTATACTTGTGATCTATGTGCTTGTTGTGTATGCATGGCATTGGTCATGATTGTATTGGTGTCGCCATGTGAAATTTGATGGTGTCGTTGGTGAATGTATTTGTTGTGAATTTATGTCAGTCGTGCATCAGTTATGTGTATCAGTGTATGTATGTTGTTATGCATACTTTGACTAGATGGTGATTGTTTTGCATGAATTCATGGTATGTGGTCAGCATAGTCATGCATTGGTAACTGAATAATGACTGAAAATATGTTTATATGTTGATATGATTATGTTTATCTGTATATATATATATATATATAGATATATGTATATACATATACATATATGTATATACATATATATATATATATATATCTACATATGTATATATATATATATATATATATATATATATATATACATATGTATATATATACATATGTGTGTGTGTGTGTGTGTGTGTGTGTATTGCGCTAATCTAGTAGGTCTTGTAGATGAGATATCCTCTCTGAGCTACACTAAGGTACACTAGTTTGTTTATGATTTGGTTTATCTGACATAATATACCTGGCAGGAAGAAGGGATTAAAGATGACTTACAAGATGGTAGACTAGATTCTCCTTATGAATCAGCTAAGTAGCATGGTATTGGGAACTATTCTGACTTAGGAGACACATTGAGGAGTTTGGAGGAAATAAGGATTTGCAACGCAGATAATGGAAAAATCATGTAGGCATAGGAGGATATGACTAATGGGCATGTTGAAGTACACCCCATAGTGGGTACAGGTCAGATAGAGATGACATGAGTAGGGATGTCAAGTTCTTGGATACTCGAGAAAGGAGGATTGACAAACATAGGTACGATTCTCATTCTGGTTCTGATAGGTATCATGGCCCTCCTTGTTATCATCCTTACAGGAGGAGTGGTAGGGATATTTTCTGGATCTGTTCAAGAAAGAAAAGGCACCTAAATTCTATGGGAATATGAAGAAAACACAAGATGCATAAGCATGATTGATTGGAATGAATAAATTCTTCAAATTGCACGATTATGCAAAGAACATGAAGGTCGGGATATCTACATTCAGTCTTAAAGGTAAATAAGATATTTGGTGTGAAGATGTAAATAAAATTAGAGATATTTATGAGGAGGAGTTGACTTGGAGTGAGTTTGAGAGATTATTCATGAATAAGTATCTATCGAAGAGGTACTATGAAGACAAGGAAAAATAGTTTTATGAGCTAAATATGGACTCTATTATTGATGAGGAGTACACTATATGAAATCTAAAAATGGACTCTGTTGTTGTTAAGATATGTGCCTTACCTCAAGGAGGAGAATGCAAAGATTCAATGATTCATCAGTGGGTTGTCGATAACATTCAAATACATGATTGAGTTTGATGAGCCTAAATCATTGGAGGAGGCCATCTAGAAGCTAAAGCATTGTTATGAGCAATCAAAGTGTATATATAAGACTAAATCAGAATGGAAAGGTAATGAAAGGAGTAAATGGAAATGGGATAAGAAGCGAGCAAGGCCTTGGGACAAATGTAACAAAGAGAATGTAACACCACACAATAAGTTCAATTCATCTAACGAAGGGCAGGGATTTTAGTTTGACGAGTAGAACAAGGGTGTAGGTTGGAAGCCTATACAATGTTGGACTTGTGGCAAATATCATCACATGACATATTGTACACAACATCAAGGTGGTAGACAGTAGATTTACAGTGCTCAGGAAGCATAGATAGTGGGGTATGTTGGGAAAATTATTCCTTGGATCTATTCAGTGTTGGATACTAGGTAGGAAGATCACCAGGCATCTATTATCGAGATGGAAAATAAGCTTTGTGACCAATTTTTTTCTATTTTTATTGGCCCTAGATCTAATTATAGTTATGTTAATCCCAAACTAGTGGATACGTGTAGTTTGAATAAATAACCACATGGAGAGTCTTGGTTAGTGCAGTTGGATACAGGTACAAAGAAGCGAGTTCATCATTTGGTAAGATGTTATCCATTTGATTTTAATGGTATGTCTACATCAGCACATTTGAATGTATTGTCGTTAGGTTTGTATAAGATGCTTTTAGGTATGGACTAGTTGTATCTCCATAGGAACAAAGTGGACTGCTATGAAAAAGATATTGAGTTCTTGGATGAAAATGGAGAACAGAGATTATTTCAAGGTAAGAAGAAGGAAACATCAGTTAGAATGGTGACAACTATGAAGACAAAGTGTAGTTTCAGGAACATATGTGTGTTATTTGTAGTACATATTTCTAGTGACAAAGATAAGGAACTTGAGGATGGAGATATCTTAAGCAAGTACCTGATTTTACAATAGTTTCAGGATGTATTTTTTGTAGATATTTTAGAGTTTTTGCCTCATAGGGAAGTGTATTTTTCTATTGAGTTGGTAACAAGGGCAACACCAATATCAAAAAAACCATACAAGATGAGCACTCCATAGTTGCTAGAGCTAAAGTTGCAGTTGAAGGAACTGTTGGAAAAGGGATACATTAGGCCAAGTGTATCACCATGGGGCACACCAGTGTTATTTGTGAAGAAGAAGGATGGTACTCTTAGATTGTGCATTCATTACATGCAATTGAACAAGGTGAGCGTTAAGAATAAGTACAGTTGTCTAGGATTGATGAGTTGTTTGATCAATTGAAGGGAACAACAATGTTCTCAAAGATTATTGTGAGATTAGGATATCATCTGAGATTACACTATTGAATATTAACATTTCTCCTAAGGGTTGCAGAACTAGGGTTCCTAGATCAACTTGTATTCTATGGTTTCAAACCCTTATTGTCTCCTTCAAAGGTGTTTCTTGAGGTCTTCAAAAATACTTCCTTTTGCTAACCAGATGGATTTTTTCTTTCACACATGTATGGAAATGTACTTTGAAAATAATACTGTAATAGATTCATAAGATGATATTATTGGTATTGACTAGCTTATTTGGAGACATAATTTTTATTGTAGGGGTTGGTGCCTTTCTATTGGATGTGGTTGCTGATGTGAAGACTACTCACCTTCTAGTAAAGATTCATACTAACTCTACCAAGCCTATGGATTCTTGTTTACAAAGGGAGACCCCTCTCAACTGAACTCATTAGATTCTTTGTGTATTCATGCTAATTGTTTTTCTCAAATTTCTTTCTCCAAGGGGTTGAGACTATTTTCTTCATTTATTTTACATGGCTTGGTGAGAGAATAAGAATTGAGATTCTCTCCACATCTTTTCCATTTCACTAAGTTACAAATAACAAGAGTCCAATTCTATAGACAATAGACTAATAGCCTCTTGATACACCTTTATTGATTTATGCATAGCTCTCACCTATCATTATAGCTCAATTAAATGACATCTAATATCTATAACATAAAATAGTTTGATTTTATGCCCAAGACACTAGTATAAATGGAGTAGTTGTGAAGGAAATGATCTCCATTGGGGATTTCCATTTTTACTGCAACATAAAAGAAGAATCTTGTGTTGGAGGAAGAGATAAAATAACTTTGCCAAAAACACAATATCATCACTCTCCTAGTGCCATTTTTGTTAACTCATTAGAATGCAGGTAATGCATAAGGATTCATCAGTATCTATGAAATTTTCTCTCTTTCCAATAAAAAGATAGGTTCATTCTAATATTAATATATAAAATAAGGTTCATTAATATGTATGGTTCATTTTTTTAATGATCCTATTTCTCTAAAGGATATCTATTTTTTTAATTTTGTTTGGTATATGATATGGGGATACCTTTAAATATGAGGTAATTTTGGGTAAAATTAGAAGTGAAACAATAAGTTGTGGTTTGAATTTCCTTTGTAGTAGTAGGCTACATGAAATTTCTATCGAAAGGTTTTGTTGTGGCCCAACATGGAATAATCTTTGGATGAAAAGGTTCATTATGGGTGGTATGATTTTTATCCCTCCAACTCATTAGATTCTTTGTACGTTCATGGTATTTTTTTTTCTCAACTTAGAATCCCTGAATCGCCGTAAAAGTTCATGATAATGTAACTTTTGGAGGAATTTTTGGACAACCCCCGAACCCCCAAAAATAAGTCATTAGAATAAGGCTTTTAGAAGCTGTTGTTAAATGATTGCCTCCAAATGTTCAATTCTCATGAATTTTGGGGGAGGAGGATCTTTTGGTGTATTGAATGGGGAAAGGGGACATAAGGGCATGGTTTACTAATATCTATACTCCTAACATTAGAGAATGAGGAGGATCCTTAGGGCCTTATGGCATATGGGCTAGGGGACTTATAAGTATGGCAATGAGAGAAATTGATAGTGGAAACCCCAATAGTTTTGATAAGGGATTAGAGACCAAATTATAACAACCCATAAGCACTTACCCATAACCACTAAAGTCCCTATCCCTTTAAACCCAAAGCCACAATACCTTAACCCATACACTCATAACTCATAACAAATTAACCCCTTCATCACTTAAACCCTAAGCCACTAACCACTTAACCCATAACCCCTAACTTATAATCCTTGAACCCCATAAACCCTAATCCCATATCCTCTTAAACCTTTACCCTTAACCCTTAACTGCTAACCCCTTAACCCGCTGACACCTAAATACCATAACCCTTAGGCACTTAACCCCTAAATCCCCTGACCTGTAAGCCCTTGATGACTAACCATTAACCCCTAAAGCCCTTAACCACTAAGACATTAACCTCTAACCATTAATCCCCCTTACCCCTAAACCCCCTAAGGCCTAACCCTTTACCCTTTACCCTTAGCCCCATACCCCTAAACCCTTAAACCCCTTAACTCCTAGAACCCATTATCCTTTCTCGCAAACCATAGGTGCTCAAACACTAATATTCTTGGGCATATTATGTTTTTTCCTGCTAACCGCTCCAAATACAACCTCTAATAACTAGTAGGGTCCAAGGAAAAGAGCTAAAAGATCCCCAAATCCAATGTAAATTTTATGGGAAATCATATTTCCCCTAAATATCCTCCACATATTTTCCTTGGTGTATTGGAGTTTGAAAAATACATAGGATGTCACAAGTAATCATAATCTTGGGACTCAACTTCCCTAATGGTTAGGATGCCTTAAAAATTAAAAAAAAATCTTAACTTATAACTAAAAATACTAAAATTTCCTATCCTAAAGATGTAATTAGAAATTATATATAATTATAGGGAAACATTTTCTAGAAATCTCTATGACCTTCTCGAGGAAAACTACAAATTTAAAAATAAATTGTTAAAATTATCCTCTTGCATCAATAGATACCAATGTATCCTTGTAGGCCACCCACTTTAACAATAGTAATACCAGTGTCCCAGGCATCTCTTCGAATATTTTGATGAATAGTTTGTTAACCTAATTGGTTAGGGTTCAAAACTGTTAAGCGGAGCTTGTAGAGATGAAACTATTTGCAACTTCTTGCTGAGTACTAGTCTTTGTAATTCTCACAGGGAAGTATTTGTCCTTGTCGCATGGTGAGGGCCATGAGAATCCCAAATGATGGAATCGATGTAGGCTTCCAAGTACCAGTGTATGTATTTCTCACATGGGAGTCTCTGCATTTCTCGCAAGGTGAAGGCAGGGAGAATCCCAAATGATGGATTGACAAAGGTCGCAAAGTTATAGTCTCTATACTTGTCATAGGGCAGTCTCTATATTTTTCATGCATGGTGAGGGCACAAAATGAGTTTTGAATCTATTTTCAATTGGCACAAAGAATTTATGCATAGATATCTAAAATTTAATCTTCTAGCAGTGTAGAGATCAAGAATATCAACCACCATTTCAAGCATAAATTTCATCTATGAATTGAAAACAAAGTGATTTAAAATGGTAATATAGATTTTAAGGGGCATAAAACCCATAAAAAAGTTTTAAAAGTACCTTCTTTTGGTCCCTCAACTTATAATTGTTTTTATTATCACATCATACCTTGCATTTGAATGCTAAATCTTCGCATGGAATGAAAGAAGAATCCATATATTATAAATATCAAAATTTCCACAATATCGCACGTGTATGGTGGTTTTCTTAAATGCCAAGTTGTTTAAATAGCCAACTAGCTACACATGCCCACATGTTGCTAGGGGTTATTAAGATAAACCATCCTTCATGCTGCCATTATGATTGGCTATCCTCTACTTTCCATCTGTTCAATTTTTTCTATCATATTCCACAGAGTAGGGTGCCAAACTATAATACATGAACAATTTTTCATATTCCACATAGTATAGTGCCAAAATGTAATACATGAATAATTTTTCATATTCCACATAGTAGAGTTTGAAATTATAATACATGAACAATCTGTCATATTCCACATATTAGAGTGCCAAACTATAAATCAATGTTAGTTTTCCTTGGAAATGAAAACACCTCTTTAAATGGCAACAATGGAGAAATACAATATACATTGTAATTCTTACATCTGAATCATGGAATACTATAATTGAATATTTATTTATTTATCGATATTATCTACAATTTGGGCATACATAAGTCGTTGTTCTTGTACTAATGTTTCAAACAATCCTCAATTGAAATAGAAAAATATGGTCCATTTGAAATGACTAGATCTTGAAGGAGAACAAGAATGATAGCCACGTTCACTTTCAAAACAGCCTTCTCATTCTCAATCTGATCAGGAGAAAACAATTCAGAAAAACACATCTCCATGTAATCTTCCAAACTCCACATCCAGGTCTCCTCCACAACCCCTTGGAATTTTTTTCAACAAAACTAGAATCATCAATAAATACAACAATCAAACATTAAACATCAAATCTGCCATCAACAACATCAAAAACCAACCCCTCATGAAGTGAAATAAAATAAAAAGGCAAAGAAGTTCTTTTGTTTGCATGTAGGTCTTCTAAGTCATACAATGCCATTCCCTACACATAATGTCTCACAAACTCTGGCTCCCATGGACCCTTCTCCAATTGAGCATGCCCCAAACAATATTGCCCAGAATCTCACTTCAAAAATTGTTTTGAACTAAGACCAAAAACTCAACATCTGTCTAATAATATGCCACCAAGAATTACAATTGTAGGAATGGTTGCAATACATAATCTAGTAAGTAAAATCTGCTTTATTCAATTCCCATGCAAGAAAATGATTTGAAGGTTTTATTTATTTATATTACAAGAATTGTAATACAAGTATTATTTCTTCGATCATTTTATGTGCAGGAAGGGAGTAAAGTTTGTGATAACATCGATGGAGTTTTTTACTCTGGATATCTCATTTCTTCTGGTTTATGGCCAATTATTTCGAGGTGTTTTATTCAATCCAGTAAGAAGTTGGTCCTCATCTTCTTCTTTATACTTCTTTGAATGCATATCCCTAGAAATTTTGGATTTATTTACTTGATCATTTATGTAATGACCCTCGTCATGTGGTAAACAAGTACATATTGTGCTAAACGACTTAGTAATGGCACATATATGCATATAATGTAAATATTACCATATTCATCTCAAATCAGTATGATATTATATATATTTTGTTACATTTGGAAATACATATTGGAATTACATTCACATAATTATAGTAAATATACTGGAAATAATAGAAACACTATGTCTATAAATAAATTAATAAATACAATCTAAATAAGAATTTAACCACTAACATAAATTAATAAATAAAATCTAAATAAGAACTTAACCACTAACATAATGGAATTTCCTTAAAGACCCACACACTTTAAATACATTTAGTAGGACCTCAACAACAATAACCTAAAGTTGAACTATAGTAAATATTCAAAATTGAAATATACATAATTGATAATTCCTGGTATCTATAGTGCACATTTATAAGGTATAACATATTTCGGTGATGGAGAGGGGAATTAAACACTGAGACCTAGTAAACCTAGGGTCCTGGGGTGCGGAGGGAGAGGACTAAAAAAAACCAGCAATGGCTGGCATATATTTTTCAATAGTGAACAAGATTCTTTTCCCTCCCACACACCTTGCCGACCTTTCAAGCTGGGAGGAGGGAAAATGGAATGAAAGGGGGTGGCCGAAGGAAACTATTTTCTAGTGATGAGTTAGGAAGGACAGGGACCATATGAGGTTGGGACTGAAGGGCAAGGTCTAACTAACCAGAAGGATGATTCGAGCAAAAGAATATATGGGGAATAGAGCAAAAGAGGGGAAAAAGGAGAGAGAACATAGTGGGAATGGAGGGGAGAGGAAATAATATAGGGAGTAATATTGAAGAGTGAGAGTAAATTGAGGGACAAAATCAAGCATGCTGATGGCAAAGCTCAGGCCCAGACAACGGTGGGATAGAGCTGCAAGACATGGAACTTCGTAGCTCCAAAGGTCAGTTAGATCCATTCTATTTCTCATTCAATATCTATCATTTCATTAAAAATGAATAAAAACATATGGTAAAGATCAACAAAGGTGTATGTATTGATAAAGGAAACCATGCCTGCAATCTCAATCACTTGTATTATTTTTACTGCTGCAAGTTCTATTTGTGGCACTAACATTTCCGCGTCTACATAAGGAGGATAGAACCCTTAATCTCTCTGTGTGGGGAATGATCCTTTAGCAATGCCAATGAGTGGATTTTTCTTTACATCCTAGCGTGCCACTGCTTGTATGGAATTATTCTTGCTAGGGAAGAAATCTTGAACCCATTATTTGATAGAGAATTATTGGGATCGTTTTATGTTTCATAACAGTGTGAAATTCATATCAGATAAGGAACACTTGGAATATTTTTCATGTTCCATAACAATGTAATATAACTTTAGAGTCCTTAACCTTTCATTAATCATGGTTAATGTTAGGTTATCTAGGGTTCCTAATTAAATAGAAGGGTGGAGGTGTGGAACAACAAACTATGGAATCCCTCATGGCTATTCGGTGGAGGAAGATATTCTCTAGAATCCAAGAATATGTCTGTAGGTTGAATCCATAAGGGTGGATGTGTGGGAACAAAACCTTTGTAATTGATGAGAATTTTAATTGGTGAATTAAATCTCTTAATATTTAATTGTCAATCTGGGCTCGTAAACATGAGGTGCACACACTTCTTGATTCAATTTGTAGGTCAGATCTTTAATGTTTCCTTTATAATGATCAACTAAGTAATAAAACACACAAATGTTTGTGAATAAACAAATTTTGGAAAGGGAATCAAAAAATCTCACTAAAAATAATCAAATTCAACTTTAGAAACTTGAAGTTTCTATAAACTTAACTGATCTCTTCTTGGACTGAAATCTAGACTTAAATGAAGACCTAATTACTTTATCACAAGTTCTATTTCGATGCAAATTCAAACTCATTAGGGTAATTTTGAGGTCTAAAATAGGCCTCCTAATGAAATTATAAAATAATAGTGGAAGTAATAAAATAAGATTTGATTACATCATCAAATTTTAGAAGGAAAAAAAACTACTTTTTCAACTCGTATTTTAAACATATCTCCTTAAGGTTCTATTATAATTTCGAGCAAGAATACTCATTGGATGCAAAATTTAATTCCCCATCCAAGGAGTACCTATGTTGCATACTTTTTATGTACTCTACTATACGCAAAATGAGAAATACATGAAAAACATGATTGCAAACACGTTTTTTCATGTATTTCTCATTTTTCGTGTAGCAAGGTCCATCAAAAGTATGCAACATGGGTACTCCTTGGATGAGGAATTAAATTTTACATCCAAGGCATACTCCCGCTTGAAATTTGAGTAAACCATTAAGGATATAAGTTGAAAATACGAGTTGAAAAGGTAGTTTTATTATTTTATTTATTTTTAATATTTTTACTTTTTTACTCCAAAAATGGTGAATCATCCCCCATAGTTGACATCATCATCTTGAATCCTATTGGTTCTCATAAAGTTTGTTTTGGTTGTACATTTTTCTTATGAGGTCCATTTTAAACCTCAAAAATTCCCCTAATGTCATATATTAATTCAGTAACTCAATATTTCACTCACAATCCAAAACCCTAATTTCTGGATTTTTGCATATTGCACTTTGAAAGAAAAAAAGATTTAATCTACTTATAATTGAAAATGAATCCCATGACCAATCAGTTAATATCATACTCAAATAATTGTTCTTCGATTCAAACCCTAGAATGAGAAGGCTTCTCATTAATTTCATTGTTTTGTCAACAAGTACAAGTTCCTTGAGTTAATCTGAATACTTTATCTCACTTCATCAACCAGAATCAACAAACTCAGTTTCTTAACTAAATGGTTTTAGAATCTAGCTCAATTATCAAACCCTAATTTTCTTTTTGGGAACAAGCTTCAATATCAAACCCTAATTTTCTTATCAAACCCTAGTTATATTTTCAAAATGGAAAAAAAAATGAGACAAATATGAATTATTGTAAGAAACAAAAAAATACACTTGAGAGATTATGCTACAGTTGCATTAACATGAATTAAATTCCTCAATCTGCCAACAAAACTAAGCTCAAGCAATCTACCTAAGAATACAGCAAACCAACACTTTGTTTTCCCACTGAAAAAGACAAGGAACTCTACCTCGAAATATAACAAGCACATTGTACTAAGGAAATTCTAATGGAAACTACCTTAACCTGGAAACTAAGATTTCAATCACAATGCTAATGAGATACACACTTAGCAACATTCAACCATCTCAATAAAATTTTAATTAGCTAATCAATCTAATGCTCTAAAGTCTAGTGAAAAGACACTTCAAAATTGAACTGCAGAGATTGAAAATTGGACAACTGAGATCTTATGGACACCAAATTAAGCTAAACTACCTAAAACACTCACACTCAGAATATCTTGCTAATGACAGAAGAAATCTAAAACGTATTGTAGTGAAATTTACCAACACAAATGGAATCACACTGTGTATGCACTGAGCAAGTTAAATTTGGATGCATATCATTTATTTATGAATCAATACTTCATTTCTTACCTTCATACTATCCAAAATTACACTTACAATCCATAGAGAAACAATTCCAAATCAACAACATTCAAATCATAATGCAATAACTGTATGGAAATCTTGTTAATTCTCTAAAGCTATTTCGAAATCGACTTCATGAACACTTACTGTTTTTGTTGTTCATATCATAGAATTTTCCGAATCAATTGAAACAACAATGTTTAAACCAATTTCTGAAGTGACACTCATTAACTGTGAAAAGATTGATCTAAATTATATAATTATGCATTCTGATTCAGAGCCTCCGATCCCTTTAACACACATAATTCGAAATTGTGATAGTTCATTTCGTGGCAGATTATATACTGGGTTAAAATGCGATTTTGGTGTTTACCCAATTCACTCAACACATATAGCATTTAAAATAAAAATAGAGTACTCAGTCCGTGGATTAATTCACACACCCTTGCAATGATTTTATATAGATCACATCGTTAAACACTTAGCTGTGTGATCGAATAGGAAACGATATCCTCCCTTTTTAACTGGAACCAATTAAATATTAACAAACACGACATTTAAATTGCTTTGACAAGTAATTTAAATGGAATCTAATCTAATTTCTCAGGAAAAATTCAAATCAAAATGCAGTGATACAGTAAAAACACACACACAAGATTTACCTAAATTACATAAAGTTGGATCTAGATTGTGGTGGGTCCTTGCTACAACTGGAGATGGCTTGAAAACTGACAAAATCGAACTAAATTTTAACACATATAATTCAGAAACTCATTCAATTGATAATAATCTGAAATTGGATCAGCAACACGTCATAATGGATCACAAACTAAGCTTTATTATTGAATAACAATGTTTACAATCTCTAGGTTTGATAATGAAATGGAATGGAAAAATACTTCTCCCCTAATTCATTACATTACATAAGAATTTATAAGCATAGTTACATACATAAAAATAGTAAAGAATTATGTTCATGGTAATCGTTGAAACCAAACTGATCTGGAGATCCTACGACCTGTTCTCAATTAGCATTTCACTCTACCTAAGATAACCAAACTCTAACTATTCCTATCTTTGGCATAACTATGCAATAATATGGAGGTTTGCTTCATAAGAGTCATCGAGCAGAGACCATTTTCTGGAAAATGGCCAGCTGGACATCACATCGAACCCATGGAGAGCTTCTGGAACGTTGAGCCTTGAGTATGATTTGGGTAGTTCATTTCTTTCAAATAGAGCTTAGGTGCCAGCGTTAATGCTTCCTTTAGTTTAATGAGTTCTATATAAGTAATTTCAAAACTTAGGTTATTATATGATGTGATTTAGGCCATAGGAAGGACAAAGAGGGAATAAAGGAGTTCATAATTGACCATAACAAGGTTGTTTAGGAGATTATGACAAATCTAGAAATTATTAATTTTACATAAATTAGCCTCAAAGAACCCTGAATGTCTCCCAAACCATAAGGTATTTTGAAAAAATATATTAGGTTTAATAAATATTCTATACTGGACCAAAACCCATGTCCCGAAAATTTTTCGTTTGCCTTTATCTGCACAAAAATTGAGGCAGAAGTTGGCAATTTATAATTTATTACAGATTTAGACAAATTGTATAATTTCCTTCTAGAGACCCATATGAGTGACCTGGGTGGAATCCAAGTTATGGAGAGTTATTATAACATCATTTTCAATAATAACCTCTCTCGGTTTCTCCAGAAGCACGCCGAAAGTGTCAAAGCCCTAAATTAGACATTCATGTACTTAACTGGCATGTGGAGGATTTCGGCAATGGAACCTTGTGATAAATTTACTTAGCAAAATAGTCATTAGAAAACCATGGCATAATCATATTAAATCATTGATAAGGGAAGAAAACTAATGATAATAAACCATAGAGAGTATTTGACGGCAAGTGATGGAATTAGGGTACAGAAAGGGCTAAAAACATAGGGTTTTAGGGTATAAACGGTGATATTTCATGATGAAAACATGGGAATATTCGAGGCCCAACATCCCGCCATGCCTGAGGTTTTTCATGTCATCATGCAAATAAATATTTTTCTCATATCTAGGTTTTTATGGCATCATGGCTTTAGGTAGGGTTAGTTCTTGTAGAGCAACACTACATGAAGATTTGATTGCCATAGATTTGATTTTAAAAGTGATACAAATCGAGGAAATACAATAGATATGGTAGGAGGAAAATGATAAATAGGATGATAGGTGAGATTGGAAATGGTAGATGAGATGAGGTGGTGATGGAGATGGGAATACATGTTCTTGCATGTTCTAAATTTTTTTTTTTTTGAGGCCAATGCTTATGGATGGTTCCTTCATGAAAGGCGGCAATAAATTCATCCCCCATTGGGTTCAACTGACAATATGTGTTAATGTAGGAGGGGAAGGTAGTATAGTTACTGTTTTTTTTTACATGAACCATTATGATTATGACCTAGAGTAGCATGCAAATGGAGGGTATATGGAAAACCAAATATACGGAATATGTGATGGTTAATCATCAAAGCTTTCTTAAATCTCTAATCAATTAAAGAATATTAAGCCACCTCTACCTCAAGTTTTACCCTTTTTTTGATGTCTTTGGTGTTGCAAGATGAAGTAAATGATGGAATGGCGCGAGCTGATGTGACTGCTGATATGATCTGTTGAAGAAGGAAAAAGGTCTCAATATCCACATTATCCCAAAAATGTTGATGCATGTGTGATTTCATCTGGCTTCCTGAAAAAAGCACAAGCACCATCATCGATATTTATTTTCATGAAAATATTATCGAAATAAAGGAAATAGGTTAAATAATGAATAATTGCCTCATCATGCTCCAAGTTTAAGATACTAGCCCAACAATGATAATGAAAACCATGAGTAAGCATAGGATGAAAATGTGAGTTAAACATGAAAATTCCAATAATATCTCTCCCCCATGCCTATCATCTTGCATGAACTCATGCAAGCAATGTAAAAATTTATTAATACTGATGTATTACCGGATTCTCTTGATCTAACAATATTTATGTTCTTTCTAAATACAAAATCCTTCCACTGTTAAACTTGCAGAAATTTAAAACTCAATTGCAAACACATGTAAATAAATTCAATCACACATAACATAGTTGTTTAACGGGAAAGCTTAAGGCTAGAAACCCCAACTATCATATATTATGTATATCAATGGAATCATGTAATAATATCATACAAATCTTAGTACATCAAGATCTCACTACAATCAACAATAATTACACACTGTCATGCAGAAATTTTCACTTCTATGCACCAATTTTATGGATCCTGACAGCCTGCCTCCATTGCGCAATCCCTGCTGAAGAAGACCCCTGACTGAATTCAAATTGGCCTTGCCTTGACTGTGCAATCCTCATTGGCATATCTAATGTGTGTTAGATGCATTGAATGCATCACTATTGTCACAACAGATAGTCCATCTCACCCTTTCACCTATCTCTCCAATGGTCTCCACTGGAACTGACATGCACTGTAGTTAACTGTTGTATTTGTTCATTTGTTAGTGAGTTATTAGTTGTGAATTAATTAACTAATTTATGCACTAAAATCTCATTAGTATATCTTTCAGCTAGACTAGACACAACTAGCTCAACTGAGTTTAACTCACTTAACTGAGTTAAACTAAATAACAACTCCATAAACTACTCTTCCAACTCTGTCATAAGTTTGCCACTTCAGTTCTAACTGAGTCCTCCATGCATGAGCCACCAATAACCCTAGGAATTGCATAATTCCTTCAGCCCACTGATTTTCCAAATCTGTTCACTGAAATAAGTGCTCCAAGAGAAGAATTTGATGTTTATTATCGGATTTTTATTAAGAGCTAATAATAATCGACATGCATCTATTTTTAGATCAACGATCTATAAATAGACTTCGCCCAATATTCTAAAAATAGAATTTCATCTATTTTTCACATTTGACCAACCATCTAGAAATAGCATCCTGCAACTTATAGAATATGCTCACCATGTATAAAAATAGACATACACCTAAAAATACCCTACAGGCCCCACTTAGTGACGATTCTTACTTTTAACTAAGCTCATTATCTTGTTGAATCTCAACACTCCCTCTCAACAAGATAGGGATTATCCTTCACCCCGATCCTGCCTCTATGGTATTCAAATTTTCTCGTATCAAGTGCCTTCGTCAGAATGTCTGCATCCTGATCTTCCATAGGAATGTACTGAAGCAACATGATCTTCTGCTACACACAATCTCTGATATGATGATACCGGATATCAATATGTTTAGATATATCATGAAACACATGATTAATCGAGATTTTAATGCAACTCTGATTATCACAATGTATCACTGTAGGATCTAAATGTGAACCGAACAAACCAACTAGGATCTTCCTCATCCAGATAGCCTCACATGTAGCTTGACTTGCTGTCATGTATTCTGCTTGTGCTGAACTGAGTGCCACAGATATTTGTTTCCTACTATACCAAGAAACTGCTATAGATATGATACTGAAAACCCCTCCTGATGTGCTCTTTCTGTCCGTTGGGCTACTTTCCCAATCTACATCCATGAAGCCATGCAACCTCATCTCATCCATCTGTCTGTACCATAAGCCATACTCAGATGTGCCCCTGAGATACCTCACGAAATTCTTGCCTACCTTCCAAAAGAGATTGGTAGGCTTAACCATTGCTTGTGAAAGCTGGTTCACTGCATAGCATATGTCCGGTCTTGTATTAACTAAATACATGAGAAAAACCACCAACTGTCGATAAACAGTGGCATCCACTACCTTTGCCGATGTAGCACCCTCTTTCCTCCAATTTCCTGGAAGAGGAGTATCCATGGGCTTGCAGTCCTCCATGTGAAACTTACCAAGTATCTCCCGAGCATACTTGCCTTGGGACATAAACAATTCACCTTCTCGCTACCATATTTCCAATCCAAGGAAATAATGAAGGAGGCCCAAATCCTTCATCTCGAACTCCTTTGCAAGATATACCTTGCATGAGTCTATCAACTGCTCATCACCGTTAGTATTAAATCATCAACATAAAGAACAACGATTAAAAGCTTACCCTCCACCACAATTTGGTACAGGTTTTCATCCGCCTCACTCTTGGTGAAGCCAAGTCCAGTAAAATAGTTGTCGATCCATGTGTACCAAGCACGTGGTGCTTGCTTCAGCCCATACAACATTCTTTTGAGTCTGCACACATGCGACTCGCTACTGAGATCTCAAATCCTTCAGGCTTCTCAATGTACACCTCTTCCTGAATGATCTCGTTAGGGAATTTAGTCTTCACATCCATATGATGAATGTGCCAACACATCTACGCTAAGAGAGCAAGGATGGTCCTTATGGAATAATATCGTGCGATAGGTGAAAAGGTTTCTTCATAATCAATCCCCTCGATCTGTGAGAAGCCTCGGGCAACAAATATTTCCTTATAATTCTCGATGCTCCCATCAACAACTTGCTTTACCTTGTAGATCCATTTCGAATCTACCACTGTTTTACCCACTGGCCTTGGAACAATCTCCCAATCACTATTTCTGACAATGGATTCATACTCCTCCACCATGGCATCTACCCATGTGGGCTCCTGCGCTACTTCTTCAAAAGAAGATGGCTCTGTCACGACACACTTGCTCATAAGAGCCATGTATCCAGTAAATTAGTCAGGTGACTGTCTCTGTCTGCACTGTGATGTAGGGACTCCTACATTCTCTTCTGCATCAAGCTTCTGTGGTACGCCTTCTGCCAGATCTGATGTTTGGTTTTGCATGAGTGGACTCCTCCACCCCATGAATCTCCTCCTGTGTCTAATCCACATCTATAGGCTCATCTTTAGGAACAAGAAATTCCTCCTTCACATGCAAGTGTAGCTCCCTCTCAGGCAACAACTTCATGTCTTTCACCTCATTGAATTTTATGTCCCCTCGTACCACAGTTATTTCACTATTTGGAAAATACACACGATAATTATGGGGTGTTTCTTTGTACCCCACAAATATCCCAACTTCTACAGTCAGCTCCAGATTCTTCTGGGCGTCCTTTGTCACATGAATGTAAATAGATGAGCCAAAATATTAAAATGAGAAATATCAGGCTTCTTATCAGTAAAATCTTCTTCAAGTGTACTCATGCCAAGTACTCTACGAGGAAAACAGTTTTGCACATAAACCGCAGTGTTGCATGCTTCCGCCCACAAGTGCATCAGTAGGCCCTAGTCATGCAGCACCCATGATCGTTTTGTCCTTTCTCTCCATTACCCCATTCTACTGTGGATTATGAGGCGCTATGAGTTCTCTTCAAATTCCTTCTTTGCTACAGAATTCTTTGAATTATTTTGAGATATATTCACCACCATTATCACTCCGCAGAGCCTTCACTTGCTTCCCCAACTCCTTCTCCACCAATGCTTTAAAATCACAAAACTTTGAGAATGTTTTGCTCTTCTTCTACATGAAGAAAATCCAGCATCTACGAGAACATTCATCAACAAATATAACATAATACCTGTGTTTTGCTGTTGAAGCAGCCGAGAAAGGTCCACACACATCTGTGTGAATTCTCTCCAGGATCACCGAAGCACGGTTCTCCTTCTATGAAATGTGGTCTTCACAAAATTACCCATAGTACATCCCTTGCACTAATCTGACTGCAAAAGGGTACCCTTGGGAAGTTCAGCAGAAATCTACTGCAAAATATTCAAGGCACTACGGTGAAGATGGCCCAATCTCCTGTGCCATAATTCGCCCTCATCCCATCTCACCACTTCTTCTGCTTTGCCCATCGTTGCAACGCAGCCATATACCTACAGCTTGTAAATATTCTTAACACGAATCCCTATCCTCTTGGCTTGACCCGTTGTTTTATGTCACAAGAAATATTTTCCCTCGCTAAAAACAACATCATAACTTTTTTCTTCCAACATTGTGACTGAGACCAAGTTCTTCTTCAGACCTGGAACATGCATAAAATATTTCATCATAATTGGTTTAATTGACTCCCTCTCAAAGGTAATGGTTCCAATTCTAGTCGCAATGTATCTTCCATCGTCGTCCATATCTATATGCATTTGGAGATCCTTATCCTCCAATTCACTAAACAACTCCTTGTCTCCCGTCATATGGAAAGACGCACCAATATCAAGATACCACACTGATACCATTGAGCTTGAAACCAAGCATGCAATCAAATAGAAATCAAGTTCAAATTTTGAGGCTAAGGTCTCTCCAACTGCATCTCTAGCAACCTTATACTTCTTCTTTTTCTGTGGGCAGTTACTGCCAAGATACCCATTTTCGTGACAATGAAAACACTTCACTTTGGACAAATCCAGCTTCTTGCTTTTAGCCTCAGATTTTGGATGGGATTTCTTCCCCTTTACTCTTCTTGCTTTGGAAGCCAAAGCACAATTCTCTTCATCATCATTCTTCGATGAAGAACCATCCCTGGTACTTAACCTTATCTCCTCCTGCACAAGATCCGACCAAAGTCGCTCCTAGCCCAACAGTTTCTCTCATCCATTGACAGAGTCTTCGTAGCTATACCAACTCTTCGGAAGCCCAAGGAGATCTAATCTCACCAAGTCATCATCATCAAGTGTAATCCCCACACTTCCCAGTTCATCCCTACAGTGGACAAACTTCGTGAGATATTTTTGAATACTGTCGCCCTTCTCCATTTTTATTTTGGAATACTTCCTTTAGTCGCTGCTGCTTTGGAAAGGATCTGTCAAAGCCTTACACATTGCAAATGGAGTGGCTTTCCCATGAAGGCCTGACAATATGGTCCTTCACACCTTCCAACAGAACTATTATTGTATTTTCTACCTTCTTTTTCCATGTGTCAAGTCCTGCAGCATCGCTAGAAGCAAGATTAGGAACATCGCTATTGATGAACTCCTTCAGTCCATTGTCTTCAAGCACCGCCTCCATCCTATCCTTTCAGGCTATGTAATGCAAGCTACCCTCAACGGAATACTCCAATCGCAACCCATTGAAAGATATTTCAATGAATACTCAACTGTCACACCAGGAAATTTCTACAGCAAATTCAAATTTTCCACGAGCACAAAACTTAGCAATTATTCAGAATTGTAATCTCCAGTGATCAATACTACTTCGATACCATGTAGAAAATATAAAACAGCTCTGATACCATGTAGAAATTTATTAATACTGATGTATTACCAGATTCTCTTGATCTAAAAATATTTATCTTCTTGCTAAATATACAATCCTTCCACTCTTAAACTTGCGGAAATTTAAAAATCAATTGCAAACACATGTGAGTAAATTCAATTGCACATAACATAGTTGTTTAACGGGAAAGCTTAAATCTAAAAATCCCAACTATCGTATATTTTTTATATCAATTGAATCATGTAATAATCTCATACAAAGCTTAGTACATCAAGCTCTCAGTACAATCAACAATCATTACACACTGTCATGCATAAATTTTCAATTCTATCCACCAATTTCTTGCCTCTTGATAGCCTGCCTCTATGACGCAATCCCTGCTGAAGAAGACATCTAAATGAATTCGAGTTGGCCTTGACTTGATTGCGCAATCCTCATTGGCAACTCCAATGTGTGTCAGATGCATTGAATTCATCACTATAGTCACAACAGATAGTCCATCTCACCCTTTCACCTATCTCTCCACTAGGTCTCCACTGGAACTGACATGCACTGTAGTTAATTGTTGTATTTTTTCATTTGTTAGTGAGTTATTAGTTGTGAATTAAATAACTAATTTATTCACTAAGCTCTCACTAGTGTATATTTCAGTTAGACTAGATACAAATAGCTCAATTGAGTTTAACTCACTTAACTAAGTTAAACTAAATAACAACTCCATAAACTACTCTTCCAACTCTGTCATAAATTTGCCACTTTAGTTCTAACTGAGTCCTCTATTAGTGTCAGTCTAGTCATACTGCCATCAATGATCAAAACTGCTCTTTTGCATTTGCATATTAGGTGTCTCATACCGAATAAATTTCACCATTCCGCTAGGTCATGGATTCACTAATGGTAGTAATTTTTTATTAGCTTTCCCTCATAAGGTACTTGCTGATTTTCCTTCCTATGGTTTTAGGTCATTATTCACTTTCATTCTCAAAATCATAACAGTAGGTCATAGGATGGGTCTCATTAGTTTCTAGGGTCTCACCATGGTCGAATTAATGAGTCAAAGGTCAATAATATCAGCAAGGTCATGAGGAAGTCAAATAAATTCAAAGTCACAGCAGCTGGAAGATCAAAGAGACATTTTATTCGACTTCATGTAATTTTCACCTCAAAACTGTGTTTTGAGGTGAAAACATGATATTTTGCCTTAATTACTATTATTTATTATGTAAATTTTATATCATCATATGTAATAAGTCACAATTCAGAAGCTGCTATCTCCACAAAGTCATCACCCTGCCTTCAGAGAATTTTTATGTAGCATGATCAGTGCCAAATCATCCTCCAATCAAATCCATCAGAAAGAGCCCAGAGAGAGCTTTCCAACGGTATACTACACTCTCACAACTGACTTCTGGATTGAAATTTATGCTTAAGTGAAGTAAAATCCCCTATATCCCTAAACCTCCCCTATTTCCCATATTCCGCTTTAACTTTATGTTTGAAGTTTAATATTCCCCCTAAAATCCCTTTTCCCCCCTTTCCGATTATTAAATCGCATTATAAATTATTTTAAATACAATGCGATTTATGTATAAACCACTTCCCCTTTTTCATGACCCCTTAAACTTTATAACAAAGTTTAAGTTATATATTATAAACCCCTCTTCCATCGCAAATCGCAAATTTTATTCGAACGTTCCGATCGGCCAATCGCAAAAAAAATCCGATGCGATTGATCGCATCCCTCCTTCCGATCACCCCATCACACAAAATTCCGATTGTGATCAATCGCAAGTCCCTTCTCTGATCTTCCGATCGCAACAATCCCTGATTGATTTGGCACCGTCGATCTTCCCCGCCGATCGGACAGCCCACAGCTAATCAGGCCATTGCAATCGGCATTCCCCATATGTGTTTCGCCTCCTCCCCTCTGATGTTGTGATTGCGATTAACCCCCAGTCCCACCACTTAAGCCTTCCGCCTATTCATTACAAAGAGCCCTTTTACTTTGATAAGGTTAAAATTTCTATTATTTCATTATTACAAAGTCTTTTCCCTCTGGTTCCACATCCCCAAATCGCATCGGAAGATTTTTGTTGTCCTTCCTATTCCCCGAAGCTCTGACTGCGATTTCACTATTTTAAAACTGTTTATTATATTATATCCCCTCCCTCGATTCCGATTCCGATTGCGATGGCGCCATATTACAATGTGACTATTATATTGTATCTCTTCGCCTCTTCTATTGCGATTGTGATTTTTATATGATTTCCGACTCGTTCCCTTCCCTTCTTCCCATTTAAAATTAAAATTTCCCTTCACGTAAGGCATTATTTCATTTCATTTTTGTTTCAACAACATTAATAAAAAGTAAGTTTCTTCAAAACGGAAAATGGAAAGCGAAATGTTAGAGGCCGAGAACCAACGTTGTAACAATCACATCTTCGGTTACGATTCAAAGGATCTACGCTACAATTTTCGCCTCCTTATTGGTTATCAACAAATTTAAAATGTAACACAGCTCTTCCTTTCGGAAATATTATTGGCTCTTGTTTTCTATCTTTAGTTTTCAGTTCTTGAACTGTTATAACAGCTCCTCTTTCATGGATCTATGTTCCCACATTTGAGCCTATTTATTGTAATTGTAAATCATTTGTAAGTAGTCAGTAACTTAGAAAGTAGGGGAAATAGTGTGAAAGAAACATCTTGCACTCATTGTACAGTTTGACAGGAATTAATAAGAGATGCGGCTCTGAATTATGGGATCCATGTGGTATGAGATTTAGCATTTGTTTTTCTCCTTTGTTTCATATGTGAATTGTTATGTGTTCCATTCATCCATAAACATTTCCTTTTGAATGCTTTCAAGATAGAAAGGTAGAATCCATTTTATATGCTCTGCCTTGGGAAATCATTCATGCATCTGTATTTTTATTCTATTTGAAAAGGATCCATTTGTTGTGCCCTTTTTAGCTTCTCAATAGTCTTTCCATCCCATCCTTATTTAGCTTTATTTTCTAAGTTTCCGCCCATTTTCGTCTTTCTGCATGAAATACCTCTTCATGTCCTCGATTTACCCTCCTGCTTTCAATCGTCCCTTTATCCTGTTAATATCCCCGAAATTCATTCATTCACTTTATTAAACCTTTCCTAATTACTTTACCTAGCCTAATATCACTATTTGTTCCATTGAATATTCTTCACTGAGAGAGCTCTGGCCCCCAGAAGAAGGTCGAGTGGTGTGGTTTGACGTCACCCCCAGATTCTGATTCTTTCACCTCGAGTGAAATTTAGCAATAACATAGTGGCGGTAATTTACACTGGGACTATACAAAATGGTTTTATTGTTAGTGATACTTGTTTTATAAGCGCGCATCGCGAGCTTGAAGTTGGTGCTGGCCCTTTGAAACGCTCTTGATTTGCATTAGCGAAAGTAGATAAACGCTACTTCAGTCAATCTCCGATCTAGTTTGTAAGCGTAACATTTGACTTTTAAATTGCCCCAGTATATCATATCATTCTAGACTTTGGATGATGAGTTTAGAATTTGATAGGCTGAACAATTTGGTTTTGTCCATTTGATTTTTGAGAATAATTCAACACACTGGCTTCCAGACGACATACCAGAGAAAATCCGGATCCCGATCCACCTCCTGTGTATGAAAATCCCAATCTTATTTTGATAATCCTTCGTCGAGAAAGTCTTATGATTCCTCTGTTTAAATCTCATTCATGTCCCACTATTTTTGAGTATCTTGAAGATCTTGAGTTTGATGAAAAATTTTAGTTGTCATTGTTTGAGACTAAGTCTGAAAGTGCTATTGGTTCTACTGTCCTAAATCCCGAGTTTATCAAGTATATTGAAATTGAACAGGCTAATAGATCCATTGATAGTTACATTTTGAATATTCAGAGTTCCATTGTGGCAACAAACATTCCCAAATTCATAGAGTCTGCATCTGCAACTCTTGGGTCATCAGCAGTTACATCTGGTTCACAAATTCCTACTGAGCCTCCTTTCATTTCTACTATTCCCGTGCAACCATATATCTCTGATGAAAAATCTGCAGTAGTGTCGCCTCCATCCACACCACATACACCTCATACATCAACTGCTCTGATTCCTCCTATATCTCCAAGACCGGTTGTAAATCCACCTAGAGCAATGGCTGCCCGATTTGCACCTCTCATATTGCCTCAAAACTTAGATGATATGCCCGCAGATTATCAAAGAAAAATTCCATTGTTTGATGGCACTCCTCAAAGTGTCACTGCTCAGCAACATGTGGATAGAATGATAGATTTATTTGACCTTCATGAGATTGATGCCGAAAATGTGACAATGAGATTGTTTGTTCAAACTTTTGGAGGAGAAGTAAGAAATTGGTTCAGAGCTTTGCCGACTAGAAGTATTGCTACACTGCCCAATCTCCAAAGACAATTCTTGGATCGATGGGAACTGCAGAAATATCCTCTTTCAATCCTTTCTGAATATGATAATATCAAGTGAAATGTTGGTGAGTCTGTCCAGGATTATTGTATTAGATTTAATAATGTTTACAATGCAATTCCTAATGATATAAAGCCACCTAGGGGGTCAGCTTTGATTAAGTTTCTGGATGGTTTTGATCTTGACATGGCCTATCAATTAAGAAAAAGAAGTCAGTGTTGAAGCTAATTTGAATGCTAGGAGAGCGAGAATGAGATCTGAAAAGAAAGTAGCAATAAAGGAAGAGGTTTCCACATCAGATCAAATGCTTCAGAAGATGGAAAAGATGTTCGAAATATTAACACTTGATAAGCCTGAACCGCAGATCAGAAATCCTAACTTCCGTGGCCAGTAGCAACCGCAATTCAGAATCAAGCAAAGAGAACAGTGAACACAAGAACCGACAGTACAACAGCAAGTGAAGACACCCTTCCAGCAGAATTTTGTTGGTCCGGAATTAGATGATGAAGAGAATGTAATTGGAGAAGAAAATCATTTCTTTACACCTGATGATATGCCAATTTTTATCACTGAAGATGAGGATTATTCAGAAAGTTCAGTTGTACAAAAAGATGAAGATTTCATCTTGGCAAATGATACATCTCTTGAAGAAGAGTCTAATGAGTATCAGAGGGGATATATGAATGCCTTGACTGCTGCCCAGCAGCACCAATATTCACTCAGAAATAGAGATGTGCCTATTAATCGAATTCAAAAGAGAAAGGAAGTTTTAGCACTAAAGAACGATTCACCTGTTGCGTAGAATAAGGGAAAAGAGATGGCTGATCCCACTACTAGAAAATCACCATCAGAAAATGAGAGATCCAATCAGCCAATTGTATCAAAGGAGAAAACTGAAAAGAAGGATGTTCCAGCTAAAGAGGTAGAGAAAATTTCAGTTTTTAATTTAGAAAATGAAATTGCTAAGTTAAAAGTATCCATTCCTTTGAGTGAATTGATGAAGAATAGCCACTATAAGGGTCAGGTGTCTAAGATTTTGAATTTAGATCCATTGTCTGATATGGTAAATGTGGAAGATGATCAACCTGAGTTGATTTTTGGTCCAGCATTGGATGGTAATTCTCCAGATAGTGATGTGCCTCCTTTTTATATCAGCCTTAGATTGCATGATTTTGTGTTACACAATGCTATGTTTGATTCCGAAGCCTCTCATAATATCATGCCGAGGGAAATCATGGAGAAATTAGGATTGGATATCACTAGAAAGTATCATGATCTTTATTCTTTTGATTCCAGTAGAGCAAGATGCATTGGGCTTATCAAATTTTTGGTGGTCAGTTTGGATCAGATTCCTACTAAAAATGTTTTGATGGACGTGGTTGTGGCATATATTCCTCCTAGATTTGGAATGCTTCTTTCCAAATCTTGGCGAGTGAAACTTAAAGGGACATTGCAGCTTGATTTCTCCTATGCTACTATTCCTGTGTTCGGTTAGATGAGGAAATTATATCGGGAGCAAAAGATGAAGTATATGATCACCAGCAAGGAGAAACCAGTAAATCATCCAATCAATTATGTACATACAGATTTAGAATCATTTGTTTTGTATTCAGATAGTTTCAATGATGTAAATAGCCAATTAGTTGAAGTAGAAGACATTCCAGAAATCACTGAGAATTTCAGAGAGGTCTTACAGAAAGAGAGACAAAAACTTGAAAGTACTGCTGAGTAATCAGCCTTCCGACAATAACAAAAATTTGATGGACAACAAGCAGAAATAACAGAGAAAACATAATTTCAGCACTTGGAAGAGGATGCAGACGGTTTTTGGACCATGGATTTTGATAGTGTAGTGGGAAATGACAGAGCTGGAATTGGAATTTGGGTACGCAGCCCTTTTTCCACCCCAAACAAAGTGCTGAGTAATGTAAGGGTCTGTTCTTATAAATTGGCTTTTGATTGTTCAAATAATGAGGCTGAATACGAAGCTTTAATTGCTGGTCTGAAAGTTCTTAGAAAGTTGAATGCTAAGAGGATTGCAGTGTATGGCGACTCCAAGCTAGTTATAAAGCAAGTGAAAGTTGAATATCAAGCTAAGAATCCTTGAATTCGGGCTTACCTAAATGAAGTTCTTGATATCTTGAAATTGTTTTCAGATTATACTTTGACTTGTGTCCCTCGTATTCAGAATGGTATTGCAGATGCACTTGCAAAGGCAGCAAGTAATTTGAAAATTTCGATGAACTGAAGCAACAAATTTGAAATTCATGTTAAGCATCATCCAACCGTCCCTGAAAATCAAAGGTATTGGCAACTGTTTCAATATGATGAAGAAATTGATGAATTTCTGCAAAACGAAGGTAGATTCAAAGACCCTTCAATTGATGTGGAGCATGATGATGGTGAGGCGGATGTGCAAGTAAATCAGATGGAAGTTTTACAGCTAGAGGATAATGTCATTCCTAAAGGTTTAATACCTTTAGAGGAGATTTTCGACCAAGATGACGTAGCTCGAAGACCAACCTTGCGGCCAACCAAAAAAGAAGTTGAGGATGTGAACATTGGATCAACAGAAAATCTGAAAATGGTGAAATTGTCCAAAGCATTGCCCCCATAGGTAAAAGAAAATTATATCATTTTTTTGTCTTCCATTGCTGATGTTTTTTCTCGGGATTATTCATATTTGAAGACATATGATACAAACATAATTCAACACACCATTCCGATCAAGCCAAATCAAAAGCCTTTTCGGCAGAAGTTGAGAAGAATAAATCCAAAGTTTCTGCCCTCAATAGAGAAGGAAGTGAATCGGTTGTACAAGGCTGGTATCATCATTCCCATAAGATTTTCAGATTAGATTTCTAATTTGGTGCCCGTGCGCAAGAAAACAGGTGAGATTCGCTTATGCATTGATTTTAGGAATCTGAATAAGGTTTATTTGAAAGATAATTATCCATTGCCCAAAATGGATCACATACTTCAGCGAGTAGTTGGAGAATCTCATATGTCGCTACTCGATGGTTATTCCGGTTATAACCAAATTCTGGTCCATGAGGATGATAGAGATAAAACAGCGTTCACCACTCCATGGGGAACTTTCCATTATGCTAAAATGCCTTTCGTTTTGAAGAATGCTGGTGCGACCTTTCAGCGAGCAATGGATATGGCATTTGCAAATGAGAAGGATGTTTTTCTAGTTGTGTATCTTGATGATTTGACAATTTTTTCTAATTAAGATGAAGAGCACCTTTACCATTTGAATATTTTTTTTCAGCGGTGTAGAAAATATGGTGTGTCACTCAATCCGAAAAAGATTTTTCTTGCCATGGATGAGGGAAAACTTCTTGGTCATATTATATCAAAGGATGGTATCCGTATTGACCCAGCTCGAGTAGAAGCTATTCAGAAAATTGATCTTCCCCGAAACAAAAATTAGATTCAATCATTTAATGGTAAGATGATTTTCTTACGCCGTTTTGTGCCCAATCTTGTAGAACATTTAAGGGAAATCACAAACATGCTCAACAAAGACAGTGTAGTGAAGTGGACTGAGGAGGCTGTAAAGTCTTTCAATTTAGTAAAGTTAGCTCTTTCTTCAGCTCCAGTTTTGATCACCCCGGACTATACTCAAGATTTTTTTTTTTTTTCATTTGCCTCGGAGCATACTATGGCAACAGTATTGATGCAGAAAAGAGATCAGCATGAAAAACCAATTGCTTTTTTCAACCGAACCATAAGAGATGCAACTTTAAAGTATAACATTATTTAAAAACAAGCTCTTTCCTTAGTGAAAGCATTGAAAGATTTTTGAGTATATATTCTGCATTCTCACATTCTTGCTTATGTTCCTAATGCTACTGTTAAGGATGTTTTAGTGCAAAAAGATCCAGAAGGGAGACGAGGAAAATGGATTGCTGCCTTGTTGGAGTATGATGTGGAGCTAAAGCCTACAAATCTTATCAAAGGACAAGGGCTAGCTAAGCTAATGGCTGAGTCAAATTTGCATGCCTTGGACATTAATCTCATTGCTGCTATGTCCAAGGAAAATGAAGAAAATCCGCTAATTCAGGTATCAGAAATCTTTGTTCTTTCTCCTTGTTATTCGGATATTGTATATGTGCTCCAAAATTTGTCACCACCACCAGGCATGGCTAAAAACAAAAGTAGAACTCTAAAATTGAAAGCTGCCAAGTTTTTTATCATGAATAATGCACTCTATTGGAAATATCCTGGTGGTGTTTTGCTAAATTGTTTGGTTGAAGAAGAAGCAAAGCAGGTTATGGATGATTTTCATAAGGGAGATTGTGGAGGTCACCTTTTCTGGAAAAAAACGGCCAACAAAATTTTTAGAGTAGGATATTATTGGCCGAATCTCTTTGCTGATGTGTACAAAACTATTAAAAGCTGCCATGAATGTCAGATTTTTGAAGGGAGGAAAAAATTGTAGCCTTTGCCGCTCAAGCCCATTGAATTAAGTGCTCCTTTTCAGCAGTGGGGTCTGGATTTCATTGGAAAAATCCATCCTGCTTCTTCAGCTCAGCATAAGTGGATCCTCACAGCGACAGATTATTTCACTAAATGGATTAAGGCGATTCCCACCAGGAAGGCCACAGATTCGGTAATAATTTCGTTTCTTGAGAATAATATTTTGTCTTGTTTTGGCTGTCCAAATAAGTTAATTACTGATAATGCAGCAGCTTTCAAGTCTAAAAGAATGATTGAGTTTTGTGATAAGTACCAAGTCACTTTGGGGCACTCAACCGCTTATCATCCACAAGGCAACGGATTAGCCGAGTCCTCGAATAAATCTTTGGTCAAAATTACCAAAAAGCTATTGGAAATAAACAAGAAAGGTTGGCATAAGAAATTGGTAAATGCACTTTGGGCAGATAGAGTGAGTCAGAAGAAATCTAAAGGCATGCCCCCTTTTGAGCTCGTGTATGGTGTTGACATGGTATTTCCTACCTCTCTCGCAGTTCCCGTGGTAAAACTTCTGCAGGAAGCTGGCAGTGAAGATGATCATATGAAAAGGAGAATAAATCAAACGATCCATTTACAACAGACTAGAGAGGAGTTTTTTCAAAACACTTTCAAGATGCAAGAGAGAATTAAGAAAATATATGATCGAAAGGAAAAAACGGACAAGTTTCAATTAGAAGAAGTGGTGCTGAAATGGGATGCAAGAAACAAAGAAAAAGGTAAGCATGGTAAGTTCGAGAATCTCTGGAGAAGCATTTGAAGGAAATGAATGGGGAAGATTGTCCGGGAGGGCCGGTCAATGGTCGGCTGCTCAAATGGTGTCATTTCTGAAATGTTTTCTGCTGTTTTACATTGTCAATGTAGATACCGGTTTATTTCAGTTTCATTGCAAGTATGTGCTGTCATCATTCCTTCAGTTCAGGGCTCGAGGTGAAGGCTATAACTCTGAAGATTGATTTCAGCTTTGGTTTAATTTTGTTGAGTCAGGTCTTTTAGTCATTTCTGGTCTCAAAATTGAGTCGGTTTGAGTCAATTTTCAGTCAATATAATGAGTCAATATTCTTGTGTTGGTTTGTCTAAATTATTGACTCCATAGCCCAATGGACAAAGGCACTGCCTACTCTCCTAGATATCTGCTGTTCTTGGCTCCTCGAAGGAGCTACCATCCCCATTGGAGCCAAATGTTTGTGTCAGCCTAGTCATACTACCGTCAGTGCTTAAAATTTCTCTTTTGCATTTGCATATTAGGTGTCTCATACCGAATAAATTTCACCATTCCGCTAGGTCATGGATTCACTGATGGTAGTAGTTTTTTATTAGCTTTCCCTCAGAAGTTACTTGCTTATTTTCCTTCCTATGGTTTTAGGTCATTAGTCACTTTCATTCTCAAAATCATATCAGTAGGTCATAGGATGGGTCTCATTAGTTTCTAGGGTCTCACCATTGTCGAATTAATGAGTCAAAGGTCAATAATATCAGCAAGGTCATGAGGAAGTCAAATAAATTCAAAGTCACAACACCTGTAAGATCAAACAGGCATTTTATTCGAATTGATGTAATTTTCACCTAAAAACTGCGTTTTGAGGTGAAAACATGATATTTTTCCTTTATTACTATTATTTATTATGTAAATTTTATATCATCATATGTAATAAGTCACAATTTAGAAGCTGCTATCTACACAAATTCATCACCTTGCCTTCAGAGAAGTTTTATGTAGCACGATCAGCGCCAAATCATCTTCGAATTAGATCCATCAGAAGGAGCCTGGAAAGAGCTTTCCAACGGTATACTACACTCTCAAAACTGACTTCTGGATTGAAATTTATGCTTAAGTGAAGTAAAATCCCCTATATCCATAAACCTCCCCTATTTGCCATATTCCCCTTTAACTTTACGTTTGAAGTTTAATATTCCCCCTAAAATCCCTTTTTCCCCGTTTCCGATTATTAAATCGCATTATAAATTATTTTAAATACAATGTGATTTATGTATAAACCACTTCCCCTTTTTCATGACCCCTTAAAATTTATAACAAAGTTTAAGTTATATTATAAACCCCACCACTCTTCCATCTCAAATCGCAAATTTTATTCGAACGTTTCGATCGGTCAATCACAAAAAACTCCAATGCGATTGATCGCATCCCTCCTTCCGATCACCCGATCACATCCCTCCTTCCGATCACCCCATCGCACAAAATTTCGATTGCAATCAATCGCAAGTCCCTTCTCCGATATTTCGATCGCAAGAACCCCCGATTGATCCGGTACCGTCGATCTTCCCCGCCGATCGGATGGCCCACAGCTAATTGGGCCATCGCAATCGACATTCCCCATATGTGTTTCGCCTCCTCCCCTCCGATGTTGTGATTGCGATTAACCCCCGGTCCCACCACCTAAGCCTTCCGCCTATTCATTACAAAGAGCCCTTTTCCTTTGATAAGGTTAAAATTTCTATTATTTCATTATTACAAAGTTTTTTCCCTCTGGTTCCACATCCCCAAATCGCATCGGAAGATTTTTGTTGTCCTTCCTATTCCCCGAAGGTCCGATTGCGATTTCACTATTTTCAAACTGTTTATTATATTATATCCCCTCTCCCGATTCCGATTCCGATTGCGATGGCGCCATATTACAATGTTACTATTATATTGTATCTCTTCACCCCATCTGTTGCGATTGCGATTTTTATATGATTTCCGACTCCTTCCCTTCCCTTCTTCCCATTTAAAATTAAAATTTCCCTTCACGTAAGGCATTATTTCATTTCATTTCTATTTCAACAACATTAATAAAAAGCCAGTTTTCTTCAAAACGACAAATGGAAAGTGAAATGTCAGAGGCCGAGAACCAACATTGTAATAGTCACATCTTCAGTTACGATTCAAAGGATCTACACTACAGGTTTTGCCTCCTCATTGGTTATCAACAAATTTCAAATGTAACGCAGCTCTTCCTTTCGGAAAGATTATTGGCTCTTGTTTTCTATCTTTAGTTTTCAGTTCTTGAGCTATTATAACAGCTCCTCTTTCATGGATCTATGTTCCCACATTTGAGCCTATTTATTGTGATTGTAAATCATTTGTAAGAAGTCAGTAACTCAGAAAGTAGGGGAAATAGTGTGGAAGAAACATCTTGCGCTCATTGTACTGTTTGACGGGAATTAATAAGAGATGCGGCTCTGATTTGTGGGATCCATGTGGTATGATATTTAGCATTTTTTTTTCTCCTTTGTTTCATATGTGAATTTCTATGTGTTCCATTCATCCATAAACATTTCCTTTTGAATTCTTTCAAGATAGAAAGGTAGAATCCATTGTATATGCTCTACCTTGGGAAATCATTCATGCATCTGTATTTTTCTTCTATTTGAAAAGGATCCATTTGCTGTGCCCTTTTTAGCTTCTCAACAGTCTTTCCATCCCATCCTTATTTAGCTTTATTTTCTAAGGTTCCTACCTATCTTGCCCCATGAAATACCCTGTGTCCTGATTTAATTCCTGGTTTCAACTGTCCCTTTATCCCACACATCCCTGAAATTCATTCATTCATTTTATTAAACTCTTTTCCCATCATTTTACCTAGCCTAATATCAGTTCATTTATTTTGTTTCATTGAATATTCTTTCAGGGAGAGAGCCCTCTCCTGTCCTTGTAGGGCTAGCTACAAGGCTGAGCGTGGTTTGATGTTACCCTAGATTCTTCCTTTTTCAGCCTGAGGTAGATTTAGGCAATAATATCCTCCATGCATGAGCCACTAATAACCCTAGGAATTGCGTAATTCATTCAACCCATTGATCTTCCAAATCTGTTCACTAAAATAAAGTGCTCCAAGAGAATAAGTTGATGTTTATTGTCGGATTATTACTAAGAGCTAATAATAATCGACATGCATCTATTTTTAGATCGATGATCTATAAATAGATTTCGCTCAATATTCTAAAAATAGAATTTCATATATTTTTCACATTTGACCAACAATCTACAAATAGCATCTTGTAAGCTATAGAATATGCTCACCATGTCTAAAAATAGACATATACCTAAAAATAGCCTGCGGGCCCCACTTAGTGAAGGTGCTTACTTTTCACTAAGCTCGTCATCTTGTTGAATCTCAATAAGAAAAACCTTAGACAGAGACCAAAGACTGAAGGGATAGGGTTTCTATATTAAATTTATTCTTCATTGACTTAAACCATAGGGCTAATTGTGGGAGAATGTAAATAATTTTCATCAGATACCATATTCCTTTGCATCAATAAGATAAGAAAAACTAGTGACGAGGGATCTAGTGACATCAGGAATGAGCTTTATTATTCCAAAAAAAAGTAACTAATGATAGGGATACTAAATGATTGCTTAGCAATGTTGTTAATACAGGGATAATGTCATCCTAAAATGATTAACCATAAGAATTTCCACAAAGCATTTCAACAGTAATCCAAAGCAACAGGTCTTCACTTTCAATAGCCTCATTATTATAAATAGAAATGACTTTATTTTTAAAACCAAAGCATTAAAATGGATGGGAAATAGGGAAAAATAAATATTACAAAATGATACATTTTGAGGATGATTGTCTTACCGTTACCCAAGCATATAGTTGAAGCTTCCCTTATTCAAGTAAAGTGAATCACCTGCAATAAGGGTATCACATCCATAAAAAAAAAAATATTTCTAAAATATAGAACTCTAAAGCACACTAATGAAGGATATTAAGGCCATTCTCAGAGAGATATGATAATGAGTTCAAGGAAAGGCAAAAACAAACAAGTAAATCATAGTGTAAACTTAACTTTAATACCATAGGCAGGGCCCTGCTGCTATTAAGCGTCTATAACCTCGATGGGGATGCCTTTTAACCCAATGAAATTTCTATGCCCACCTATTAGATATATATTCAGAGTCAACTTATTTGACTTTTTAGATGAAAGCCACTATCTTGGTTTGTTAACCAACTGATGGCAGTGCCACTCATAAGAAGTAACATGGATGAACATGCTAGCTCGTGATGAGATCTCCTATCTTTCAAATTTTGGGCTGAAAGCCATTACTTTGGCTTGGTGACCAGAAGTAGTAATGTCATGCATGTTAGGTATCATGATCGTGGTAGGTCAGCTCATTACGGTACCTCTTATCCTCCCCGAAATATTTTTGTAGACTCTAATTATGATTAACCTTAGAGGTTACATAATAAGTGGGGAGACAAATCTACTCTTTAAGAGCGCAGGATGGCGTGAAAAAATTTTAATTACTAATATTCACTAGTTGATCCCACTACCGTAAAGATGCAAGAAAAGAAAATAACTCAGATAATGACTAAAATATTCCTTGAGTAGGTCATGCTAGGGTTCTTATGAGAGCTCATGATGGTTTTATAGGAGTGGTCCATCAAATGAGGCTTTTCATCAAGACCTTCAAAGACAAACTGGAAAAGGTTTCTCCAATGATAATATATTAAGCTTATGAATGGAAAGTATAACAATAAAAATTCACCTAATTGACCCAATGAACAATCTCGACCAATAATCAGAGTCACTTTATAAAATATGAGGCATTACGAGTGAATTTCTTCTGATATGTATTACCACAAGAGTGAATAATGACAAAAATTTTGATGGTTATGCCTTAGGAATTTCAATTTCAAGAATGATGTTGTAACAACAATTTTATTCATTTCTACCCTACTCTAATCTAGAGAGATGGAGGTCTCCTTCAATTTTAGGAGTACTTCCAATGTATCCATGTTTGTAACAACATACTAAATATACTCACACTCAGTTTGAAAGTATAATATTCAACACATACCAGAGTATAAGAAACCAATTGCTTTGATTGATATGGTACCAAGAGTATTTGAAGATGAGAGTGTTACTTTGACTGAATTGTGACCTGGAACCAATGCTCGATGTAATCCTGGTGATATTGGATCATTTCTTCATTTGGACCACTCTCAATGTCCTTGGTCATGCCAGGGAAAATTGGATAATCAATCTCTAGAATGCACACAAGGATTGTTGCTGGGCATGGTGAAAACTCTTCGATCTCAGGTTCAACTAGATGCTCCCCATAAAATTTGGTATATGATTCATCGATCTTCTTGGTATATAGGCAAGAGGAATCAAGGGAGACTTCCAAATCCTTTTCTGGTTGTGGAGATAGATAATTTCTTGAATGTGGTGAAGATGAACTCTTTCTGAGAGGAAGATATCCCAGCTAGTGCTAGGATTTGAGAAATTATTTCGAGGGACATTCTTTAAGCTCTCAATCATTCTTGAATTTCTCTTCTTGGTTGATGATCCTTGTCTGCAACATGGATTAGTACAAAAAGAGGGTTCTTACAACACCCCAAAAAAATTTTGTTGTTCAAATCTTGAATTTTTGATCTAAATGAATTAAAAAATGCTAATTGCAGGAAAAATAGCACTGGAAATGAATCTACCTTTACTATCCCTAGGTATACCTTTACTTTTACGCATAAAGAAAAAGGAAATAAAAACTCAAGAAGAAGAAACAATCGGTCATACTTTGGAGCAACCCCACAAAAGTGGATGCGTGTCTCTTCACTCACGTCTTACAGTACACTCTCCGCCCTCTGAGAATCTTACAAGATCCTAAAACTCTGATAATAGTTACCTGAACCAAAATTACAATCCCCAGAAATGACGCCAAAATGTTGAGAGTTTTAATTGGTGAATTAAATCTCTTAATATTTAATTGTCAATCCGAGATCATAAACATGAGTTGCACTGCACTTCTCGATTTATTTTTTAGGTCAGAGCTTTAATGTTTCCTTTATACTGATCAACTAAGTAATAAAACACACAAATGCTTTTGAATAAACAAATTTCGGAAAGAGAATCAAACCATCTCACTAAAAATAATTAAATTCAACTTTAGAAACTTGAAATTTCTATAAACTTAACCTATCTATTCTTGGACTTAAATCTGGACTTAAATTAATACCTAATTACTTTATCACAAGTTCTATTTCAAACCAAATTTAGACATCATATACTAACTCAATAACTCAATATTTCACTCACAATCCAAAACCCTAATTTCTGGGTTTTTGCATATTTCACTTTGAAAGAACTAAAATATTTAATCTACTTGTAATTTCAAGTTAATCCCATGACCAAAAAATTAATCTCATGCTCAAATAACTATTCTTTGATTCAAACCCTAGAATGAGAAGGCTTCTCATTAATTTCATTGTTTTGTCAACAAGTACAAGATCCTTGTGTTAATCTGAATACTTTGTCTCACTTCATCAATCAAAATTAAAAAACTTGGTTTCTTAACTAAATGGTTTTAGAATCTAGCTCAATTATCAAACCCTACTTTTCTTTTGAGGAACAAGCTTCAATATAAAACCCTAATTGCTTATCAACCCTAATTTTCTTATCAAACCCTAGTTATATTTTCAAAATGGAAAGAAAAATGAGACAACTATGAATTGTTGTAAGACACACAAAAACACACTTGAGAGGCTATGCTACAGCTTCATTAACATGAATTAAATTCCTCAATCTATAAACAAAACTAAGCTCAAGAAATCTATCTAAGACTACAACAAACCAACACTGTTTTCCCAATGAAAAAGATAAGGCACACTACTTCGAAATCTAACAAGAACATTGTACTAAGGAAATTCTATGGAAAATAGCTTAACTTGGAACTAAGATTTTAATCACAATGCTAATGAGATCCACACTTAGAAACATTCAACCATCTCAATCAAATTCCAATTAGCCAATCAATCTAATGCTCCGAAGTCTAGTGAAAAGACACTTCAAACTTGAACTACAAAGATTTAAAATTGGACAACTAAGATCCTATGGACACCTAATTAAGCTAAACTACCTAAAACACTCACACTCAAAATATATTGCTAATGACAGAAGAAATAAAAAATGTATTGTAATGAAATTGACCAACACAAATGGAATCACATAGTGCATGCAATGAGCAAGTTAAATTCGAATGCATCTCATTTATTTATGAATCAAGACTTCATTTCTAACCTTCATACTATTTAGAATCACACTTATAGTCCACAAATAAACAATTCCAAACCAACAAGATTCAAATCATAATGCAATAGTTGTATGGAAATTTTGTTAATTCTCTAAAGCTATTTCGAAATCGACTTCATGACCACTTATTGTTTTCGCTAGTCCTATCACAGAATTTTACAAATCAATTGAAACAACAATGTTTAAACTAATTTCTGAAATGACACTCATTAACTATGAAAAGATAGATCCAAAGTATCTAATTACACATTCTGATTCAGAGCCTTTGATCCCTTTAACACACAGAATTTGAAATTGTGATCATTCATTTCGTGGAAACTTATAAACTGGGTTAAAATGGGATTTCGGTGTTTAACCAATTCACTCAACATGTCTAACATTTTAAAAAAGCAAATTACTCACTCTGCGGATTAATTCACACACCCTTTCAATGATTTTAGATAGATCACAACGTTAAACACTTAGTTGTGTGATCGAATAGGAGACAAGATCCGCCTTTTTTAACTGGAACCAAACAAAAACTAACACACACATGAAATTTAAATTACTTTGATAGTTAATTGAAATGGAATCTAAGTTAATTGCTCAAGAAAAATTCAAATCGAAATGCAGTGATATAGTGAAAGAACACACACAAGATTTACCTACGGATATAATTATAGGAAGTTGGATCCAGATTGTGGTGGGCCCTTGCCACACCCGGAGATGGCTTGAAAACTTATGGAAGAGAACTAAACTTCAACACATATAATTCAGAAATTATTTCAATTCATACCAATCCGAAATTGGATTAGAAACATGTCATAATGGATCACAAAATGAGCTTACTTGCTGAATAACAGAGTTTACAATCTCCAGGTTTGATAGCGAAATGGAATGGCAAAACACTACTCCCCCAATTCATAAAATTACATAAGCCTTTATAGGCATAATTACATACATAAAAATAGTAAAGATTTATGTTCATGGTAATCATTTAAACCAAACTAATTTGGAAATCCTATGACCTATTCTCAATTAGCATTTCACTCTACCTAAGATAACCAAACTCTAACTATTCCTATGTCTAGCATAACTGTGCAATAATCCAAAAGTTTTCTTCATAAGAGTCATCTAGCTGAGCCCGGTTTCTGGAAAATGGCTAGCTAGACATCCCATCAAACCCATGGAGAGATGCTGGAACATTGATCCTTGACTATGATTTAGGTAGCACAGTTCTTCCAAAATGAGTTTAGGTGTCAGCATTCACACTTCCTTTAGCTGAGTGAGCCTTGTAGAAGTAATTTCACAACTTAGGTTGGTATATGATGTGACTTAGGTCATAGGAAGGACAAGAAGGGAATAAAGGAGTTCATAATTTATCATAACAAGGTTGTTTGGGAGATTTTGAGAAATCTCGAAATTCCAAATTTTACATAAATTAGTCTCAAAGAACCATAAATATCTCCCACACCATAAGGTATTTTGAAAAAATGTTTTTGGTTTAATGAATATTCTATACTAGGACCAAAACCCATATCCCATAATTTCTTCATTCACCATCATCTACACGAAAATCGAGGTAGAAGTTGGTAGTTTAGAATTTATTACAGATTTGGACAAATTGGCTAATTTCCTTCTAGAGACCCATATGAGTGAGCTAGGTGGAATACAAGTTATGGAGAGGTATTATAGCATCATTTTTTATCATAAACTCTCTCGATTTATCTAGAAGCACGTCGAAAGTGTCAAATCCCTAAATTAGGCATTCACGTAATTAACTGGCTTGCAAAGAATTTCGGGAATGGAACCCTGTGATAAATGTACTTAGCAACATCGTCATTAGTAAAAAATATCATAATAATATTTAATCATAGAGAAATGAATAAAACTAATGTTAATCAATCATAGAGATTATTTGGCGACAAGTGATGGAATTGGGGTCGAGAAAGGGCTAAAAACCTAGGGTTTTATGGTATAAACAATGATATTTCATGATGAAAACATGGGCATATATGAGGCCCAATAATAATCCATAATGCGTGGGAGATTAAGAAAATTTTTTGATCCTCACTATCTTAAAATATTACCTCTCTGGCATGGTTCTTATAGCCACCCAACCAGTAATTGAATAGATGTCTTGTTGCTGCATATACACATATTGACAGTAAAAATAGTTTTCAGTAGAGCATGTGGCATGGGAGAAAAACCTTTGTGATATGACTTCGAATCGTTGTTCAGCAATTTGAAATATATTGTCATGCTTGCAAGGCACCAAGGGATTGGGTTTTAGCTAGAGTAATTAGAGGGCGAGGAAATGAGGGAAGTAGATATAATGATGTTGATTGGGTTACAAACATTGATGGAATAAATTTGATGACAGATTATGTATTTAATATTTTTGGGGGGAAATCAATTGGTGTAGAAGAAAATACTCTATTTCTTGAACAAGTCTACAGGCAGAATAAATGGCCTTGTACCAGGTTAGAAAGGACTATAAGCAACTCCAGAAATAGGTCCATTGATGGTTGCTTTTATTCATAATGTTTTACATATTCCATTAATTGTAACACACAAAATTAGGCATTGTTAGTATGGTTAATTTTTTATCCTTTCTTGTAACAGATTATGAAAGAAGACCAACACTTTGAGTTTCCATTTTCAGAATTTTCCTTTATGTCTGATGCAGCTGAATACAAGCATAAGTCAAAAATTCATTTGCTAGTTCACTTTTCACAACCTAAATAGTGGCAAATGATCACTTCATAATAAATCCATACCTGTTTCACATATTGGGATGAGAAGTTTACTCAATGCCTGCGAGTCAACTAGTTAAGTTCTGTATGCTTGTAATTGTAAATGGATCTTCCACCTAGCACACAATTTACTTGTAATTAGTTAAATCCATTGGAATTTTTTTAGGTTTACCCTGATTTGTTCTCATCGGTGAGAATCTCCAATATTTGACAACTAATAGCCTCTTGATATACCTTTAGTGAGATATGCATAACTTTCACCTATCACCGTAGCTCTATGAAATGACATCTAGTATCTCTAGCGAAAAATAGTCCAATTTTATGCCCAAGACACCAATATAAATGGTGTAGTTTTGAAGGCAATGATCTCCATTGGGGATTTCCATTTTTCCTGCAACCTACAAGAAGAATCTAGGTATTGGAGGAAGAGATAAAATATCTCTGCCAAAACCACAATATCATCACTCTCCTAGTGCCATTAATTTTTTTTAACTCGTTAGAATGCAGGTAATGTATAAGGATTCATTAGAATCTATGAAATTTTCTCTCTTTACAGTAACAAAATAGGTTCATCCTACAATCAATATATAAAATAAGGTTCATTAATAAGGTTACCTAGATGGAAATCCTTAAATAATTATCTCTTAGATCCTTCCAAGCATGACAACTTTTAGTAAAATGGATGTGCACCCTACAAGATTCTATCCTCATGGCCTAAGATAAGGCATCCCTCTATGTCACCCATGACTATTGCATTAATGGTACATTATTAAATAGCAAAAAAATTATGGAACATTCTGTGTGTTGAGTTTCATGGATATTAAAGGAGAGTTTGTTGATTAAGTTTTGTAATTTTTCATCATACTCCTGAGAACTTTCTCGAACCATTTCCTTAATCTCCTTCAACTTAGTGATTTTTTGTTGTTCAATGTTTAGCCTCTATAACTTAGCTATAAATATTGCCTTTAATTTTTCCAATGCCTTAGCTACACCTTAGGGATAAATCTATATGAACTTCATGCACCATTATAGAAGCTTCCCCCACAATGTGGTTAGGAACTTTATCAACCTTGAAACTAGCACTGTGGTCCTTTTCACCCTCCAGGTGAATCCACATAAGAACCAATGTGGTTTTTAATCACCATTACCCTTTATATTTTTGGTTGGATGGTAAATACATGTGCTTCCATCCTATAATGATGGAGCTTAAATGTGTTTGGTTGTACCTTAAATAAAGTGGTGCCTTGTTTCGATATGAGAAGCACTCCTAGTCTTCAATATACAACAATGTTGATGAGCATAAATAAATGTTGAGGATTTTCATTAAATAGATTCATGATAAGCCATGATTGCTGCATTGTAAATTCTTCTTTAACGATGCTTTCAAAATCAATATTTTACATATTCAGGGACTAAAGGAGGACCTCAAGAGACATAGCAATTATATGTTCTCTTATCATCCAGCATACTGTGAGATCAACAAATCTCTACAGTGTACTTTAGAAATGTAATTAATATTAATGACAAGTTGTCCAACGTATGAGGCTTATCCATAAGTTTTCTCTTTCTAGATTAGTAGCTTTCCATCCTTTAAAATTAACACATACATCATGAACATCATAGCTCTCTCTTAATATTGAAAAATTAATATTGCCCAAAACATATACATCTAGCTATTTGCAACCTATAATTAATACTTTGATCCATGTGCCAAAATTGTCCAATTATAATCATACAACTTATATGCAGTCTCTAAGGAAACAAATATATGTGTAATGAGGGTCATCATATTTAGATGACATGACTTGTCTCCACATTGAATAAGAAAATCATCAGGGATGTTATAGATCCCTCTTAAGTCTTTCTATGATAGGTACCAATACATAAAATTACCCAGTTCATGAAGAGGATGCTTTCTCATTCAAAAAATTCTTTATAGGATCACGTCTCAATGTAATAAAAGCATGATATTTTTATTACCGTGATTTTCAAGACATTATGTCATGCACTTTTTTCAAGGATGAAAGATTCATTTTCTCAAACTCGTAGATCTAGTTGCTTCTCCATAGATAAGCTATCCTATGTCTCGTTCACAACTTTGTTCGGGAATAATATTATGACATATCACCATGGAAATTGGACAGTAAGGATATCACCATAGATGATGTTAGGTTGTATGTGCTGAGATTCCATACATAGGACTGATGCCACATATAACTTTTAAGGTGGTTGTTACGCATGACATGATGTTCCATTTGATGCCATGCTAACCTGCATATTGCTTCAAGTGGCTTTCTGCAATCCATATTTTCTTCTAACACTATTGCTTTAACTATCTACGACATCCGCTTCTATTGTTTCTCTTGTTGTCTCTCTTCATTTAGCATACTATTGTTCCATTTCTGCACAATCATGTTTATTTAGTACCTCTCACAACTATTTTGTCTCTATGAGAGAGAGCCTTAATCTCTCTGTGTTGCTTCTCTTCAAAAGGAAAACACTAGTAACATGAAACTGTTACACTTTTTTCCTTTACATCTCAATGAAGAAACCTACACTGAAGATTTATTACTCCTAACAAAATGCCTGTAGATGGCATCTTTGACACTGTGCCTATTGTTGATTGAGAGGTTTTCTTTGATATCTCCATATTGGTGATTTTCTTTCTTTACTGTAGCATATTGATGTCTTTACCAAGACATAAGTAGGATAAGATGTATTACTTATATCATGGGCAATAGTATATGCCACCAACCTTGATTAGTAGCTCATCATTAATAAAATCCTATCTTAGACAGAAAACCGACTTGGCAACAAGCATGAGCTTAGTAAATTCCAATTGAAAAAACCATACTGGTATGATTCTCAAGGGCACAAAGCATTTTAAATGCACACAAACTTTCAACATATATGTTGTGAGGTTATCATAATATCACCTTATTGTAACTTTGGTATTTTTAGATGCAATGGATGCAGATATAAAGTGATGGCCTACAGTGTTTATCCAATGTAATCAAGATGATTGTTTCACATACCATACTGACACATCTCTATTTTCATTATCACAAATTCACTAGGGGATATTCCTTGGTTCATATACAATTCCTCTTCATAAGAAGCTATGCTACTGATATTTCATAAGTTCAACAGAATGCTGCAAATGCAAGCTTCAGATCATAAGAGATTTGTTAAAAGTTTACAACAAGACTGATATTTCATTGGTGCACAACACAATGCTTCATGGCAAACAAAATAGATTACCTAGTGCATCGATACTGGCTAAAGATCGTGTATTAACTTTCATTTTGGATCACTTCAATCAGTCTATTTCTCCCATCTCCTACAGAGTAGTTTATAGAAGCATATCATCATAATGAATAAGGATCATGTTGTGTGCTTATATAGTGGTTTGAGCTCTATAATATCTTGGATTATTAGTCCCAAAATGATTGTGAGTACATCTCCTATCTCCTGGAGACTTCACTCCATGAACAGGCTATTTGGACAACCTTTCAACTAGTAATATGTGCTTTGTTTTATGATGTAGGAATAAATTATAATCCCTTACATAGGCTCCATGATCTTCCAGGAAAAGCTACAGGGCTCAATATTCTTATGTGTTTTTGGTCTCAGCCCTTTCTACATAACTCAACTAGTAGATAAGGATGCCCTTGGCCCTTTTTAACATCATATTCAGTCGTCTCAGATGGATGATCGTGTCCATGGGATGTAACAATATTTTGGCCCTTCAATGGGCTCAACACAACCAAAAATAGATAAGTAAACAGAACATTATTTATGGCAATGAAACATTCCTTTACAATGAGAAATTCAGTCCTCCAACTCAGATATACTCGACCTCCTTTTTTACATAAATTCGGTCCTCTTGTGCTTAGAGTTGTAGTTTTTCGACCAACAAGGAATAAAGGACTTTGATCAGAATTCAAATGGTTCATATTTGGCTCTCTAACACAAAAAAATACTCAGTTGTCAAATCTGATCATATGCACAAATATGTGTTATGCAATAGAGATACATAGTCAATGCATGTAAAAGTTTCAGGTCAGACGCTGGTCTAGATAATGGAAAAACTCTGCAATGTATAATAATCATAAACCATTGATTGATTCATGCCTCGATGCTTATTTTGAGCGGGAAGGTGACGTTCAAACCTGCAAATCCTGAAATGCGAGAACTGAGAGCCACCACCATGGGCCAACCTATTTTTTCCATTTTACACTTATTAATAATGAAAGGGGGGTGGGGAGGGGGGGTGGATGATATATCGGGGTGGGTGGATAGAGGACCATAGGATTCAAGATTACAAATCTAAGGCACCCCAGATCAATCCATAGGGTCTCTTGTTTTTCCTTTTTCCAAATATATTTCACAATTTCTTGGTGAGGCAAGGAGGCAATACCATTGATTCTCACCCCAGTTCTATTGGGTAGTGCAATGAAGCCTCCTTGGGGGGTTTTGGTTATGGTTCTTCTGCTATGGGGTATGAAAGATGAATCTTCTTTCTTCCATAACATATTTTAGGTACATAAATGGGGGTGGGTGGATATAGGGCCAGAGGATTCAAGATTACAAATCTAAGGCACCCTAGATCAATCTAGAGGGTCTATTGTTTTTCCTTTTTCCAAATAGATTTCAAAATTTCTTAGTGAGGTAGGGAGGCAATACCATTGATTCTCACCCCCAGTCTGTTGGGTATTGCAACGAAACCCCTTTGGGTGGTTTTGGTTGAGGTTCTGGCTCTTCTACTATGGAGTATGAAATATGCATCCACTCTTCTAGAACAAGTTTAGGTACATAAATGGAAGTAGGTTTTAATTGCATGTTGTGATTCACGGAGGTCTAGTTTAAGAGAATTACAATGGTGTTAAAATCAGTTATGTATATTGGACATCGTTTTCTTCAAGTATGCGATCTAGCGGTGTGTTAATGGTCAAATTATGTTTTGCCTGAGAGTTTTTTTCTTGTCTTTTATTTATTTATGGGGTGAAGGGGGTTTTCAGAGCAGTCCATTGCCAGGTTTTTCATTGCAAGATCAAGTGTGCACGTCCTTTTTATCTATTAATGTGACAACATGTAAGAACCATGGATTGATTTAATGGATAACATTGTACGACACAAAATAAGGATGCAAAATAGGGGGTTTACAATACTAGACATATTTCCTTCTACGATGTATCCAAGGATTTCTATCAATTCAACATGTTATTTACTCAAATGTTGGTTATGTTAATGTGTGTATGCGGTTTTTATTAGAGCTTAGGGCTCAAATCCTAACGTTTTCACCCTAGTTTTCTATTTCGTAGGTCTAAAAAAGTTTAGGTCATCATGCTATATCCATTTGTGTGTGTGGTGCCTACGAGAACTCTTCAAATCACCCTTACCAAAAGATCAAACAAAGTGGTTTGGAAGGGGCGAATGGATGTTGAATAGATAAATCTGATTAGTCCACCTCTACCTACCTTGAACATAGAGCATCTCTTACCCATAGGGTTGTCGGCTCCCTGGACTGAAGGTATACCATTAAAAAGCATTGGGATCAGTTCAATCCCTTCTATAAAAAACCACTACAAAAGGAAACAAACATATGAATCTGGATGACACCATTCCTCATCTATATGTTCTAGCTATGCTAGGAAATGTTTTTCTATTCATTCAACCTGTTCATTTGTTTGAAATACAAACTTTTTTATTTGAAGAGTACGATACATAGACATGGTGATTATAGACTCCATTTCATGTAATGTTGTTTCACCACCAATCTGTTAATATAATTAAACTTTAGTATGCTATTTTGTTCAATGTGTTATGTTCTTGTAGCCCTTTTGAGTTAATGTTTTTAGTTAAAGAATAAGATTACATGCATATAGCCTATAGGCACATTTTACCGACTTTGTGGATGCTTAATTTTAAGGCATAAGCAAAAATTAAAGGCCTGGAAAGTGTTTCGTTTGAAAATATCCTGGTTAGTCTTTACTTTTATAATTTTAACAGATCTCTTGTTTTCTTTATAGATCATCCATATGCATCACGGCTTCTTCTAGTAGAAACTGCTCATTTATGGACATATAACAGAACTACAACAAAATAGTGCTAAAAGGGTCCACTAACAACATTTATTTTACATTGGAATGTGGTTAACTATCAATCTTAAGTTTTAAATTTATATTGTGAATGGTAATGTTGCTAATTATTTTTTGAAGTGTTGACTTTTGCATCTTCTAGATATGGATACATCTGGCACACAATCTGAAATTTTTGTTTTTGTAATAGTCAAAGGTTTCAATTTTAGAAGAGTGGAGCATTTTCCTTAGAAATTTTTATATCAAATGATGTTTGGATTCCAAGCATGCAGTTCGATGCTTAAATTCATGAATAAGCAACCAATGGTTTTCGGAATTAGGGGTGTTGTTGAAATAGTTTTAGAAAAACTCATGACAACTTCTAGTGGTATTACCGAGGGTGGTTCAACATATGGAAATGTCCTTGGAATACCATCTTCTCTCAAGAAGTGATGCCTGTTAGTATGGTCTTGACTTTATGGTCCTTTATCTTGCAATTGCAAGGCATCATCATTGAAGCACCACTGAACATATCAAATTTGAAGGAATGTTTGAAATGATTTTTAATATTCCTGTCCAATTATCTTGTAGATTGCATATGGTGTCTGAAATTTTGATTGAAATAAAAATATATAGTCATTTCTTTTGGATAAAATATTGTGGAAACTTGTATCTCTTTCAAGAAATAATGGAAAAGGCTGTAAAAAATAATGTTGCAAAGGCAGTGGTACTTGCTGTTGATGTCATGTTTCAGGCTGTCAGGTATTGCCCTTCAATTTTTACAATATCGAATTTGAAATCTATAGTAACATGACTTGGTTTATAAACCTGAATTGCTTTAAAAAAATTTATTATTGAGATCATTATAGAAATAGCTTTTCTAGATTATTTTCTACCTAGTTTGGGCATCCAGGGTTTGGGTATGACTGGTGATGATGTTGACTTGATTGTCTTTCCAGTGGATTTGGGACAAAATTGTTCCCCAGAGAAAATTTTGAATATGCTTTCTGAAAATTTTGATCACCAAGATCAAAATGTGTGGGCATCTGTTAAATGGTTGACAATAGATCTATGTCAGGGATTGGAAAAGATCCAATCAAGTCAATATTATTTGAGATAATGCGAGATATTGTTATAAGTATCCCACATAGTTGATATACATAGTTTTTTGTAATTCTAATTTGTGGCCTAGTATCTCTAATGTAATTGCACTTATTTTATTTTATTTTTCTGCCTAGAAAAAATAATTGGATGTAGAGCTAGTTAAGGTGGTTTGTGTTCCCAAGCCTACTTGTAAAATAAGGTATGTTTTCAATGGAAATGTGTTAGTATATTTTAGTTTGTTACTGAACCCTAAAAATCTGTGACTTATTATTCTACATTTGGTAGATATTGTAAACTTTTATCAATAATTTTTTGCTACATACTTGTCATTTTTCTTAAAAATAGAGGATATTCATTGAAATATTACCGAATGCATGTATCTAGTCATGACCTACATGGGATTCATATCCCTGTTAATGAATTTAACGACATCACTCATCCTTGACGGAATTGTTCACCTTTGGATGTTATAATGTGAGACTTTATAAAACTGCACTTGTGTATTTTCTTGATTGGTCCACCAAATCTCATAAATTATCTTTTGGGGCTCATAACCCTTTATTTTTAATGGTATGATGAAATCAACATGTTGGATATGCAATTAAAATTAAAGACAAACTCTATTGAAAAGAATAAATGCTTATTAATTCATTGGTTAGCTAATTATCTTTATTAGTTATGTAAATGTGGAGAGAATTCACAGATTGCTTGAATTAATTGGTGGCCTGAAAATGATCACTATGTTATAGTTTTCCTTCAAGTGATTTTTGTATTTTAGTGACTTTTTTGGCGAATAAAGTGGGTATTCTATTACTTGGAGAGTATAATACATATATTAAAAAAGTGAGAGAATTTTTTCTTTCCCTTCCCATTTACAAAATCTTTCTTTAAGGCTTTTGTAAAATCTTAAGCTACAAAGATTTTGTCATAATCGACAGATTTTGTAGAATCATCCCCTAGGATTTCATTTAACATCAATATAGAGAAATATTATTTTGGAGCTTCGAGTTTCCTTTATCACACTTAAAATTGAATGACACAAATGCTAAAAATTTAAAGAAAACCAAGGACTGGTTCTGCATATTGGGAATGATGAGAATTCATGTTTTCTTCTCGTTAACCTAGTCAATAGTAACCTTTTTTTCACTCTATTTTTTCCATTTACTCTTGAACCCCATATTTCTTAGCATCATATTGATGAGATTGCAAAAGCCTATTAGGTGTATTTCTAGCATTACGACCTCCTATTTCAACATATCTGCCTTTTATTATAGCTCCTTTGTCTAGTCAAAGGATTTTTGACCTTCTTTAGTACATTCTTTGAAATTTGGCAATAACAACTTTAGGTCCATCATTGTCATAAATTCCTTAACTTACAAACTTAATTTCGTAGCCACTTTATACACCGATCTCCTACCCATTATATTCTCATGATATCTTGGTAAAAGATCCGCTCTTCACCAATTCACCAATCTATGGACTTAATCTTGAGAACACTCACACCTCTTGCAACCCTTGCTTTCCTTAAAAATTGAATTTTGTTTGTTGCCAAAGTGTTATCAAGTCCCATATTCTTCCTTTTTCATGTGTTTGATCTTCTCCACTTTGACCATTCCTCCTTTGACATTTACCATTCGTTGAATGCACCTTCATTTTAAATTTTTTTACATTGGTAATCACTACAATTCCATAGACTAATGAAATTGACAATTAAAACCCTAGATGATAGTAATTATAAGGTTCAGTGAAGGAAATACTCAAAGTGGTTGTTGTTAGCCTCACTAGGTCCCATTATCATTTTTTTCATCCTCTATAATCAATTGTTGAATCCCTTGAAGTTCATCTTACCTTTTATGTTGTCGTTTCTTATCAATAGAAAGTCTTTTATTGAATTATACATGTGGTTAAAAATGTACAATTATGTGACAATGATGTAATGGTCATGTTACTTTTGTGGGTTGTGAGTTATATCATGATGTTATCTCCCTTTTTTTTCATATAATGCATTTCTTTCGGGAGACCCACTTGTTAGTATAATTCCGAGGATGGTACCTATGGTAAATTGGAGTCCTTAAGGCCCAATGCTAGGTCAGTAGTCAACAATTGGCTCACGAAGGGAGCAAGAATATCAGAGAGTGGGATTTGCACCTTGGTGGGGGAGGAGAACAACTTTCCTCTAAATTTGGAGGGAGAGTCAAAGACTGACATGCTGGGGTTTTGAAAGGTAAGTTTTCTTATTGTGTTTTATTTGGTTGTATATGTTTTAACATTCCTTATTATTCTATATTAATCATGCACTTTTTTCTTGTGCCTTACCTTTATGATTTTCAATGAAATTTTGAGAAAAGGGTCTTCTTATAGTCATTTTCAAGATTAGTTTAATTTAGATTTGTTTCTATAATGATTCTTTCTCGATTATTTTACTGCTCTACTTTCCAAATCATATAATATTTTGTAATAATTTTGGCATTCATTTTATCCTGGAAAAATACGAGCTTCATTCTGTGCCATGTCAGGTTCTAGCTATAATGATTTTCATTGTTTGGTTTGGAAGCTACGAACAAAGATAGAATGCTTTTCATGGACTCCCCTTTACTATTAATAAGAAGTTTTCATTAGGAAGTCACTGTAGTTTGAAAAATTCAGATTTATGAAATGACCATGGGCAAGACCCAAGAGAGAAAAACGTACTATGGAACTAACAAGTGCTGAAATTCTCAGATATCCTTAGTTTTATGTCTCGGCAGAGATGTATTGATTTACCCATTGATGCTGGAGAGTTTACAGGGAGCTAGAAAAATGAGGAACAAGTATGCAAATAGTTTGGTAGATAAGGTATTGTAAGGGAAGACAAATCCCACCCATTGATGATGAAAACATTGTAAGGAGATACGAAGAATTGGACTATGAATACCAATTCCTTGACAATGAATATTTCATGAAGATAATGTTAAATGTACTAGATATAATTTTTTTTCTCTTGACTTATTCCTTTTATAAATCAAATGATTTCTTAGCACATCACTTGGAATCTATTGAGTGCATTGACCATTAATATGGAATACGTTTGAGCCTATGAGAATCAGAAACATCAACTGACTTTTCCACAAACTGCATCAATGTCTTATCAATCAAGACATTAAAAAATGAGATATTGTTTGGTCCATGAATGAAAGCATTGCACAGAGCTAGGAAGATAAATTTTGTAAGGACAATGCACTAGATAGAAAATTAAGATTCTAACCCATTCCATATGTTAATTAAATGGTTTCTTATCACATCAGTTGGAATCTGTTATGAGCACTAACTATCAATATACAATTGCTCAATCTTGAGCTTGTGAGAATCTAAACACATGAATACAACTGTACACCAGTTGCATCCATGTGTTATCGATCAAGACATCAAAGATTTCCATCCTATTTGGTCCATGAATGAAATGAATATTTAATTGTTTCATATTTTGTAAGATATAAATGACATATGTTGATACAAATAACTAAAATTAATGTTTTTCTGAACCTTGTATGTATGCATTTTTCTTAGGTGGGAATTTATGTTTCCTTTATCCCAATTACTGATTCACTTAACCTATTTGTAGACAATAAGAAATGAAATTCTGTAATTATCTCCCTAGAGATAAGAGCCTTCAATAGAACATAGTAGCTCCACCAACCATCCCTAAATTAGATGATCCTATGGCTACTGTTCCATCAACAAAAAATGGGATAGAGGTACTATTCCTTTATCCTTTATAATCATGTTTTATAGGGAATTTTGACAAATGAACTTCGCTATATGATATTCAATGGTTTTCAATATGCATTTTCCAAAATGGATGCTAATTCAAATTATTTGTAGGATCCAATTATCATCATAGCCCCCAAAAATCCAAATTGGGACCTTCGTAGGGATGTGAAAAATAAATTGGACAAGCTCAAAAGACGAACCCAAAGGGCTATAATTGAACTTATTTGTAAATCTGTCAGTGTGCTTGTTTATTCTGGAACTTGTAAAAGTAATTATTGAATATTGGGCCTTTACATATAGCTTTTATTTAACTAATAGGAAGTTTGAAGTTTCAACACAAAATGTTTTCAATTAACATCCATTTGTTCTTGAGGAAATTATAAATAGTATGAGTTAACATGGGTAATTCACTTTGAAATTATATAACTTACTCTAGTGATAAGAGTAGTTGAAAAGGACTGAGACATGGCAACATGCCAGAAAAAATAGTGGAGTCCCTAAAACATTCCCTGACAAGAATATTTAAATACCAGAATGAAATAGTTGTCCACCAAAGCACCCTTGTAGGCATGCAAGGCACAAAATCAATAGGAATTTTAAACACCTTTCTTGGTAATTTTTTATGCTATGCATTCCTAGATGTACTTAAGTTAAAAGTATCTCTATGGCTGTATTGGACAATGGCTTATATGAATTTTTGCTCGCTAATTTTTGTGAATCAACAATTGGGACATACATTATTTATACACCATCAACTCTGTTGTTGGTCCCTCTTTTTGAAATCATAAGATAATATAATTATATTAATGTCTGACGAATGAACAAAAAATTAGGTAAGTGGGACTGAAGAGTACAAAAATGTGGGAGTGCAAGCACAACTCATAGAAATGTCAAAAATAACATAGATAAAGAAACCTACATAACATCAAACCACATGTATAAAATTGTGACAAAGATAGGGTGATAAAAAACACTAAGTGAGTTTGGACAACTCAAGAACCTCTAAAGAGGGAGAGAGAGATCGAACAATGAGGTTTCTAATTAAAAAGTCTCTTTAGTCTAATGGTCGAGTGCAAGGGCGAAGAACAAGGATTGGTTTACTGTGGGAGTCCTTTGAATTTTGAAGCCATCGAGGGTTCCAGTTGTATGACCTTGGGGGGAATGTACCAGTGAGGAATAATTTTATAATTTGAGGTCAAATGAAGGAAAATCTGAATGGATCTCTAGTTGGCCCTCTAGGGTTGGGAAGTAGCTTGATGGGCAGGAGGTGGTCTACCCTAAGTCCATCGAGAGCTGATCTCTCTAATGATCTCAGAATGTGTGTCCTGATGTATGAAGAAATACGTGTGAACTGGTCTCGATAATATTGGTTAGCCTCCTTGTGGTTGGGGAGGGGGGGGGTGGATGAGGAAAAACCCAAAGTTTCACCATTATGTTGTCTGGTGCAATCTGGAGCTCTGTCGACCATTAGTTTCCAAATTTGTCAGATCAACAAGAAAATTATAAGGTAATTGGTTTTGTCATCCTAGGACATTGAAGGCATTAAGAAAGGTGTTCTGAGACTGTCTAAAATAACACCATAAAAGTAGCCAAAAGAATATCCAGATGATGTACGTTAAGTGTCTCAAGGAAATAGTCCATGTATAGAAAATTCTTCAAATCAAGCAAATGAAACTTCTCAAGAAAAGTTTATATGTTCAATACATAATAGTAGATATAAATAATGATAGAGGTACTAATTATCGTGCCAATATTTATCTTAAAATATCACACAAAAAGAATGGCCAAGCCCTCCAAACAGAGCACTTAGGCTAATTAAAGGTTGTCTGCAGACATAGAGCACATTCAAGGTTGTCTACTATGATTGAAATGGGTTCTTTGAAATGGTTTCTAGAGTGATTGTTGGATTCCTTTTGTACGTTCATTGGTAGATGAAAGATCATTTATACATAAACATAATGCCTTTGTTTGCCATCTCTTGTCTGAAATGGATCTGAATAACTCCAAACATAGAAAAAATGAAAATTCTTGCAAAAGTGTGAAGTCAATGGTCACCTTGAATACAAAAGGCCAAAGGACACAAGAAGATGAAACAAATCATTTCATGGTTGCCATTTTAAGTTAGCTCTATAATATATCATGCATGATTGATATAATAACAACTCAAGAGATTGAAACATTGAAGCTTGGGAAAAAAAATAGGGCCTGCCCATGGTGAACAAGGATTGTATCCTAGTGAAAGATTCATGGAAATTGCCTACAAAACATTGCCAGTGAGTAAGAATACATGAAATCTATGATGGAGATTGTATATCCCCAAGAATGAATAATATCCATCAAATGTTGGTTTTTCCAACTTGGGTGTCTTAGGTGAATTTTGTTGTTTATGGTGCATTTAATTGCTATGAGAGCACGTACAATACCAATCACATGAATGCTTCCTTAAAGATTGTCTCCTAGTGAAAGATTCATGGAAATTGCCTACAAAACATTGCCAGTGAGTAAGAATGCATGAAATCTATGATGGAGATTGTATATCCCCAAGAATGAATAATATCCATCAAATGTTGGTTTTTCCAACTTGGGTGTCTTGGGTGAATTTTGTTGTTTATGGTGCATTTAATTGCTATGAGAGCACGTACAATACCAATCACATGAATGCTTCCTTAAAATTTTCCATCATTTTCGTGAGCATTGGGACTAATTCCATCTTTAATTTAATCAATGCTTTTGAAGCTACACTGATTATTGCAATTTCTCTGTTCACTGGTTAGTGAATTGGTACTTAAAATAATGATTTTCTTGGGTTGGCGAATCAATATTGTGCCCATATAATGTTCAATGTGTTCATTGTTTGTGCACTAAGAACCCCACCATTTTTGCATTTGCCTAATTCATTTATTTTTTGAAGTGCTTCTGTATGTCTCGTTGAACATGTTGATGGTTCACTTACAACACACTTATCAATGCATTGGAATTGAGGAATGGTAGTTATAGCTATGTCATCATTTTTCTTAAGCTATTGGTATTGAGCCTTTCTATAACCATGCACTGCCCTCTGTGTATTTACTAATTACATACAAAGAAACTCATTTAAATTAAAAAAAAAATTCATATATTGAGCTAATGACTCATATATGTGTGATGAGTAGCTTGAAGAGATGTTTTTTTCCATGGGAACTAGTAGATTTGTATTGATTTAGCAAAATTGCATCCAGATGTATACTACATAAGCGAGCTATCTTTGAAAGGGGTTATACCTAGACATTAAGCTTTGAGATTACATATAACCTTTTTGGAAGAAATGTATGTAGAAAGAGGGGGTCCAAGTCTACAAGAGGAATAAAGGATGTACAAAGAGCTTTCAAAAGGGAGACAAAAATGAAGTCCAAAGAAAAAAGTGATCATATAAATGCTTTCTCCTCTCAATGGTACTATTGTTGGTTGTGAAAATAGAAAGATAAATCCCAAGGACGTAGAAAAGGAGATGATTTCACAACAAATGATATATTTAGTGCCATGTTTGGCTTACCTACTGATTAAAACTGTGAAAAATAATTCTGCAGAAGTGAAGTCCCAAATTGATACTGAATTACTAGAAAAGCAACACTAGTATCCTATGGATCTTCACAAAACTATTCAAAATAGTGACAGGCAACACCAGTATCCTATATTCTTGAGCCAACTACACAGGATAGAATTTCTGAGATGTACCCACAGATCCATGGAAATTTCTGCAGAACTGAACCTAGTACATGAAAAGATGACTTCTTCTATGATTTTTATTTCTTTTTGGCGAGCTTCTGGAAACTCAGAGGTGATGTTATATTGAATTTTTTTTCCAGTGTGGATAGATTTGAAATTGTGTGTTTTTCCAAGTTGCTAAGTAATAATGCATGCTCTAGGATGCAGGGCAGATGATGCATTACATGAATGGGAGTTCTGTAACAAAGAAAAAAGAAATTCCATCAAATGTTATACATGTGCGTGAGCCCTATGCTGAATGGTATGCAATTAGAAAATAAAGTTCCATTTGTTTTTGCAATTCTTTCTTTCTGAGTGTTCAATTCATTCTTACTATTTAAATTTTAACACAGGAAATAAATTCTAGCATACCCTTTAGAATGATTATTGTTTACATAATCTATGTTGTTTATGTTTAATACTTTCTTTCAAATTCAACATGGTTTTATATTCTATTAAAACTATCCTTGTCGTTAAATTTTAATATAAAGAAGCCATTCCAGAATACCCTTTAGAATTCTTATTGTTTACATAGTCTATGTTGTTTGTGTTTAAAGGCTTATTTCAAATTTAGCATGGTTTTATATTCTATTAAAAATTGGATGAATTCAGGGCACAAAATGTCTATTTCAAATATGATTGTGAAATGAATCTGGAAGAAGAGGTAGCAAGAGGTACAAAAATCAAATGCACTCTCTGTGGAATCAAGGGGGCTACTCTAGGTTGTTGTTTCACAAAGTTTCAAAGGAGATTTAATGTCCCATGTGCCCTTTCTAATCTATAATGCGGATTGGATGTCGTAAGAGTTTAAAACCTTGTCTCTTAAGTCCCGTTGAAGAAAATTATTCAGGTATTACAGAAAAAAATTGAGAGGGGTTTGTCAATTTTTATTTACCTTGTTTTCTGCAGGATAATTTGTAATGCTCTGCCCTGCTCATTCATCATGCAAATTTCCAAATGAAATGAGATCATCCAAAAGCTCAAAGCGCAAAACTTTTCCCTACCAATAAGGGGACAACACCTTGCTAATAAGGTAACACTTGCTAGGTTATATTGTAAACCTTCTTTTAAGTTATGCATTTGATTTTTAAACCTAAATTCTATATTGGATTTCACTTACTATCTTTTCACCCCTTCAACACTTTCAGAGGAGACAAAAGCCTTGGTATACAACAAGCTCAGGAAGGTTTCATAGAAAGTCAATTTTGGACATGGCCACTAGGACAACCATGCAAATGGGTTCTTTGTGGTTCTGCATTGGATTCTTCTTAGAAGTTATTTCATGTGTTTGTCTTCAAAATGTGTAGCCTTAACTTTAAATCTAACTACTAATTAAAATTATTTGCTATAGGTCCTCAACAAGTCTCATTTTTAATGCAGGATCAACTTAATAGTTTTGCAATGTTCATTGGTGCAACGATATAAAAAACATGGAGTCCTGTTGTGACACATGTGGTGGAATCTACTGATGCAGATGGTGCTTGTAGAAGAGCACAACATTTTTTAATGTCAATATTGGAAGGGAAAAGGGTTCTTCAGATAGATTGTAAGTTTATCTAATAGTCCTATAATATGTCATCGAATGTCCTCATCTATACACTCATTTTCCTAATATTTCTTGTATATCTGTCCTAACAATTCCTTCACATTACTTAACTTTCATCATTAGCTAAAGGAAATACTCATTTACTGAAAGTATGATTTTAGGGATTGTTGCATCTATGGAAGCATGGCATCTAGTAAATGAAGAGAAATTTGAAATAACTCATCATATCCATGGTGTTATAGCCTAAATCTACCTCAGGCTGAAGGAAGGCAGAGTCTAGGGTAACATCAAACCACGCTTAATCTGGTAGCTAGCCCTACGAGATCGGGAGAGGGCTCTCTCCTTGTCAATCTTGCAAAAAATGATCACTGAGGCTTGATATGACTTGAATAAAGGCTGATTTTAGGCTAGGTATATATGTAAAAGATTTTTATTTGATTTTGAAGGTGTTTGTTGGATCAAAGGGAAGGGAAGATTTTGGGTCTGGGAAATGATCAGTTTTGCAGAGAGCTGAATGGGGCAAGAAAGGCAATTGTTTTGACACTTCAAATTTGAATGAGATGGATAGCTCAGAACGGTGAGGATTTGAAGAGGGAAAGAGGCTTTCAAGAATCCTCTTCAAACAGTTGAAAACATAGAAAATTAAACAAAACTCAAGGTAGAGCACTGCAAATCTAATGAATTCCACCTTTATTACTTGTTTGTTTAACTTAAGAAGAAATGAGAAGGAAGATGATACACATGAAACATCAGTAAACTTACAATCACAGAGATAATTACATCATCAAAACAAAGAGCCACATGGATCCCAAGGAGTGTTGTAAACCCTGGTTTATTCCTTTTCCAAAATGCATAGATGAAATGTACAATGAAGCTCCAAGCAATCCCAAGTGTCCAACCTTGCAAATGACTAAAAACTACAAGATATAGACAAAAATACCTCATATCCAGCCTCTAGGGGTCGAGCTCACTTGTTTAGGAGTTGTTTCAACAAGATCTAAACTAAGAACTAGAAAATAGGCAATGGAACAGCTTGCCTCTATAAGATAGGAAACTGATTCATTCAGTTTCAATTCACGTTTTGATGGATGAATCTACCTCCATGAGTAAAAATTTGACAAAATTACATCAAGACCCATAAAATTACATCAAATTACATCAAGATTTTTACATTTGGAGATAATAAATTCAAACTGGCCAAAACTAGAAGAAAAACAGAGTTACTGAGTCAAAACTGAGCAAAAATCCCCAATGCGTCGCGCCTGATTTCTCTATGCGTCGCGCCAGTTTGGAGCCGATATTGAAGGCCTTCCCGTTGTCCAAATTGGGCATAGCATAGCTCATTTGAAATCTCTACCTGTCTACTTTCCAACACAAGTGGAATTTCTGAATTTGGCTGCAATTTTCCCCTCCAAAAATGAGTTTTCCCAACACTGCTTCCTGTGTGTGCAAAATGAGGCAGAAAGGTCATTTTTAGGGTGTTTTTGACCCTTCTGGAAGCCCAAAACCTGTCAAAATCTCTGGGAAATGAGTAGGCATGCATAAATTTTCATGAAAAATCCAAAAATATAATTTTTTTACCCAAGAGGAGCTCCCAATCATAAGCGCGCGGCAAGTGGCGTGATGCATCGGGCTGAAAAATATGTGTTTAGGCCAAAAAAAACTAAATTTGCGGCTGAGTGTCCTCCAACATGCACTATGCTGGGCCAAGGAAGATTTGGCCAAAATTTTAAGTCTATCATGCCTTTTCCGATGCCTTAAGGCCTTCTTCAACTCTGTCATAGGAGGAATCTGTCTCCATGTTTGCCGAAGTCTATATTGTCTTAGATGAGTATGAGGAGTTTTGGTGAGTCTATATTGTCTTAGATGAGTATGAGGAGTTTTGGTGTCTTTGGTTTTTGTTGCCAAATGTATGAAAATATGTGAGGGGCTATGGAGGGAGAGGGTAAGGAGAATTTTAGGAATATTTCTAATTTAAATTTTCCAATTAAAGAGTTTTAGGGGCAGCTTCTAGGCTTTTTGGGATAGCATTGGGGGTTGGGGAATTTGTAACTTGGATTTGGGATAATGGGAATTGGGATAGGGAATAAGTGAATTTTATGGATATGGGGAATATGGAAATTTTCTGATGGAACTAGAAAAACGGTGAGGAAAGAAAAGGATTTGGGAGTGATGGAATAAAAAACCAATGTATAAACCCTAGGCTATGATTTCTTGAGCAAGGAAGTAGGGTTTTAAAATTTTCAATTAAATCCTCATACACATCATAAAACACACGTTCATGGAATTTGTAGATTTGTTTGACTTACTTGGACCAGAAGGAACCGAGCACATTTGAATTTTTGAAGAAAACCGTGGTGAAAAAAGCTTGCAACTCTATGCGCCGCGCCACAACCCAACGTGTCGCACCACAAACCCAATGCGTCGCGCCATTAACCCAACGTCTAGTGCCCTTTTGCAGAAGAATTTTGGAGACCTTCCCAGTGTCCAAATTGGGCACATGATATCTATTTAGAAATATTTTTGAGTCTAATTTCCAACCCAACTGGAATTTCGCAATTTGAAGTTTATTTGCCCTGTCAAAAATCAAATTTCCCAAGACTGGTCAAAATGTGCAAAATGAGGCTGCCTCAAGGCGGAGTGCTGTTGCAGTCAACTTTTGAAGGTCTTCCTCAACTCAAAATTATCCCATGATAGCTCATTGGAAAGATATTTGTGTCTAGTTATCATTTGACTCATCAAGAAAGTAATTTGGCCAACCAAGATATGAGAAATATTGATTTTCCCAAGGTCACTTAAGAGGTGCATCAATTCTCCGGAGGAAACTGTATTTTTGGCATTTCTCTAAAACCATGACACTTGTGTAAAAATTGAAAGAGGTTTTTCTTCCTTGGCCTATTTTGGACAAAAAACTCTCTTATGTTTCCCAAATTCATCATTTCTTGCTCAGAAACATCATTGGAGTAAAACCTATCCTGATGTGTGGAACAAGCGATTTTTCAAAATGAAGCAAAATGAAGGGGATAAGGAGCTTCTAAATTCTTGAGAAAACTTTGGGAACTAGGGAGGGATGTTAGGAAGTAGGGGAAAGTGGAATTTTAGAGATTGAGTAAGGGGAAGGCGTCCAAAAGGGAAAAACACAGGCCTAGCCTAGAAAATTGCCAAGTTGTAGCAAGAAACTAGGGTTTGTGCGAAAATGAGGAATTTGGGGGATCTCAATGATGGGAAGTGTTTAATAAGGTACATTAAGGATAGGGAAAGGTGTATGAACATCAGGATATAAGTTTTGCTAATGATTTGACCATTCAAGAGAAATTACCTCCAAAACCCTAGGAGAGGGAAATGAACCTTACCTAGGCACAACTGAAGCATGAAAAAAGTGTAAAATGGGCCATTGGAACCTGACATGATGATGAAAACATTCTGAATGATGGTACACTCAGCTGAATGGTGACATGGACCGACATTTGGACAACTTTGAAAGGAGCGAAAACAAACCCTAGACCTAATACCTAGTGACCAAATTTTACTTCAAGACTCATTGAAATGACAAAATTTGACCTTGACACCTTAAAATCACTTTGTAAGAGCATGTTTGATCACTGGAGGAAGGCTGCAAAGACTGACACTAACATTGGCTCCAATGGGGATGGTAGCTCCTTGGAGGTGCCAAGAACTACAGATCTTTTGAAAGCAGACAGTGCCTTCATCCATTGGGAAATGGAATAAAAAACTCAAGCTAAAATGCATGACTGAAAACTGATGACTTGACTACACAAACTAACTCTCACTCAACTAAAAACTGACTCAATACTTAAACACAACTGACAAACTAGAAAATATGCTCAAAATGGAGCTTATTCAATTCAACCTACTCTAGTTGTTCCATTCATCACCTGATCAAGTAAAATGAAACAACCAATGAAACCAAGTAAGTATTCTAGCTGCTGTTTGAATTCTCCGCAAGTGCTCGCTTATGAACATCAAGAGAGAACTACTGAAAGGCAACTCCCATGAAAACTTGTCAACAGATCCGTTGAATACTATGGATTCTCTATCTGCCTCCAAGAACATTGCATAAGGATCTTGAAGTTCATGCACACTGGGACTTAGCTCATCCAATGGATTACTTCTCTTCTCCTCATACCATGAATGCAAAATTTGTTCTGAACTTTGTGACGAGACTCCTGCTAAAAATGATAAAGAAACCAGCTGCCAAATCAAGTTTATATCAGCACACATTTCAAGCTCACATGTAGTCAACGGAGAAATACTCTGACTGCAGACATCATCCAACACATCAGCTATTGGGTCATCAAAAACTTGAAAATACTGCTGCAACCCATTTTCTATTGGTTCCGATTAGATTACATGATTTCCTACAGGCTGCTCATTTGAAGATATACTATGCAATTTATCCTTCAAAAACTGAAATGATTCAAAAAAAAATGGTACAAAATCATCTTGCATCATTTTATCATATGGTCCGACTTCCAAGTCTTCACTTGCAACTTGACAATCAATGGCATTCGAGGGCTGCAAATATGGATATGAGAAGTCTTGAACAAGGTTTTTATTGCCCTCAACATGGTCCAAATCAAGACTTTTTGACAGTTGATTTCTAATTGCATGGAAGTTGTCTCTGATGAACCGAAACGAATAAAAAAAAAAGGCAAAGATCCTTCACTTACTTCAAAATTTGCTTCACTTTCCTCGTCATTGTCATAGCTGATATGCATCAGTTGATCATTGTGCTCGAGCTGCTGAAAGTGAATTTCCTCCTTCCCCAAACTAGCTACTGATTTGTCTGCAAGATTAGCTTCTATTTGGAGAACATAATCATCATCATACTGATCAAACTAAGTCAAATCATCGGTATAAAACACATCATCAAGTATACATGTCATATCAACAACTCTCTCTTCTCCAAGATGATCTACAAAACAATCATTATCAGATCTATGATAACTGGGATAAGAAAAAATATGTTTTGGATCAGCAACTTGTTCTTCTTCAATCAGCGAGCCATGGGCTTGAACATTATACTCATTCCTTGTGGTGATATTTTGCATCATATCTTCCACTGCACTTACCAACATGTCAAGATTTACCTCTAGATATGTCGATTTCTCCGGATCCATGTTTTTCATCTCTTCTTCTTTCAACTTTTCCCTTCGGATCAGCAAATGAGCCTCTACATCTACTGCACTGTTCTGTATCTCTTCAAGTGTTGCAAGATTCCTTTCTCTCAGCTGAAACTCCATTTCCGGATCAAAGGCACCCGGGTACTGCAAGAGAGCGGATCCAAGAGGAGGTCTTATATTAACTGGCATCAAATAATAAACTTGGTTAAATCTGGTAGAAAACTATTGTACTGTCTCCCCTGGCAGTCTTTTGAGCTGGTGATATTCTTCTATAATCAAGAAAGGGTTCTGTTTGACCACCCACCTGTCGAGGAAAACTTTGACGAACTACTGGAAATCTGAGATGCTCGCATCAGGCAGGGTTTTGAACCAACTCTTGACTTTGCCTTGCAAAGAAAGAGCAAAAAGCCTAATACTAACATCCTCTTCATCAACTTCAAAAAGTTCAAGAAAAGACTCAAAATTCAGAACATGTCTCTCAACAATGATGTTGTCGCATTCACCATCAAATCTTGGTAGATATAGGTCATGATTTTTAGGGAAAGCATGGGATATAGGAGGTAAAATCAGAGGCTTGTATCGATCTGAAATTTTACAAGGTATAGGGGTATGTACAAATGTTGCAGAATCAGTCTTGGTCTCTTGAGGTTCATCAGTTTGAAGATGGTCATCACAAGATTCAGATGAAATTTCTTGATCAAGCTCAAAAGCATGCAAATATTTGGTATTCACAATGTTCAAAAATGCAAGTCGAGGATCTTTTCTCAAATACAATATATTTTGCAAATCCTTTTAGACATTCTCGGGAAAAGAGAAGAAATAATTTTTGACAAAGAACAAAATGTCTTGGATGAAATTCCAACTTGAATACCTGATCTTTCCATATTGTCCTTTCATGTTCCTGCTGGTCAGGTTCATCCTCCAGTGGAGTCCTTGGATATGATATCAAAACTGTTTTAGAGTCACCAGGTGAATGATTTCAGCCTTGCGATGTCTGATCGTTGTCCACCATCAACAATCAGATCTGAGCTTGATTATATCTTATTGAGTAAACGAGATGTTCATTTCAGTTCATAAACTAGATCGAAGATTGACTGAAGCGACATTCATCTACTTTCGCTAATTCAAAGCAAGAGCATTTCGAAGGTTACCTGGCTAACTTCAGGCTTCGTCTGTAGTTTATAAAGAAAACAACAAACTTTTCTCCCCAGTATGGTCGCCACTATGTTATAGCCTAAATCTACCTCAGGCTGAAGGAAGGCAGAGTCTAGGGTAACATCAAACCACGCTTAATCTGGTAGCTAGCCCTACCAGATCGGGAGAGGGCTCTCTCCTTGTAAATCTCGCAAAAAATTATCAGTGAGGCTTGAGATGACTTTAATAAAGGCTAATTTTAGGCTAGGTATATATGTAAAAGAGTTTGATTTGATTTTGAAGGTGTTTTTTGGATCAAAGGGAAGGGAAGATTTTGGGTCTGGGAAATGATCAGTTTTGCAGAGAGCTGAATGGGGCAAGAAAGGAAATTGTTTTGACACTTCAAATTTGAATGATATGGATAGCTCAGACCAGTGAGAAGTTGAAGAGGGCAAGAGGCTTTCAAGAATCCTCTTCAAATAGTTGAAAACATAGAAAATTAAACAAAACTCAAGGTGGAGCACTGAAAATCTAATGAGTTCCACCTTTATTACTTGTTTGTTTAACTTAAGAAGAAATGAGAAGGAAGATGATACACATGAAACATCAGTAAAATTGAAATCACAGAAAGAAAGAAATCATCAAAACAAAGAGCCACATGGATCCCAAGGAGTGTTGCAAACACTGGTCTATTCCTTTGCCAAAATGCAGAGATGAAATGTACAATGAAGCTCCAAGCAATCCCAAGTGTCTAACCTTGCAAATGACTGAAAAACTACAAGATATAGACAAAATTACCTCATCCCCAACCTCTAGGGGTCGAGATCACTTTTTTAGGAGCTTTTTCAACAATATATAAACTAAGAACTAGAAAATAGGCAGTGGAACAACTTGCCTCTATAAGATAGGAAATTGATTCATTCAGTTGCAATTCACCTTTTGATGGATGAATCTACCTCCATGAGTAAAAATTTGACAAAATTACATCAAGACCCATAAAATTACATCAAATTACATCAATAATTTTTACATTTGGAGATAAGAAATTCAAACTGGCCAAAACTAGGAGAAAAACAGAGTTATTGAGTCAAAACTGAGTAAAAATCCCCAATGCGTCGCGCCTGATTTCTCTACGCGTCATGCTAGTTTGGAGCCAATTTTGAAGGCCTTCCCGTTGTCCAAATTGAGTGAATGATAGCTCGTTGGAAATATCTTCCTGTCTACTTTCCAACACAAATAGAATTTCTGAATTTGGCTACAATTTTCCCCTCTAAAAATGATCTTTCCCAACACTGCTTCCTGTGTCTGAAAAAAGAGGCAGAAAGATCATTTTTAGGGTGTTTTTGACCCTTCTGGAAGCCCAAAACCTGTCAAAATCTATGGGAAATGGGTAGGCATGCATAAAGTTTCATGAAAAATCTAAAAATATAAATTTTTACCCAAGATGAGCTCCCAATCATAAGCGCGCGCCAAGTGGCGCGACATGTCGGGCTGAAAAATCTGTGTTTAGGCCAAAAAAACAAAATTTGCAAAATGTGTCCCAAATTTCTTGAAATTTGGGCTGAGTGTCCTCCATCATGCACTATGCTGGGCCAAGAAAGCTTCAGCCAAAATTTGAAGTCTATCATGCCTTTTCCGACGCTTTAAGGCCTTCTTCAACTCTGTCATAAAAGGAATTTGTCTCCATGTTTGCCGAAGTCTATATTGTCTTAGATGAGTATGAGGAGTTTTGGTGTCTTTTGTTTTTGTTGCAAAATGTATGAAAATATGTGAGGGGCTATGGAGGGATAGGGTAAGGAGAATGTTAGGAATATTTCTAATTGAAATTTTCCAATTAAAGAGTTTTAGGGGCAGTTTTTAGGCTTTTTGGGATAGCATTGGGGGTTGGGGAATTTGTAACTTGGATTTGGGATAATGGGAATTGGGATAGGAAATAAGTGAATTTTAGGGATATGGGGGATAGGGAAATGTGCTGATGGAACTAGGAAAATGGTGAGGAAACAAAAGGATGTGGGAGTGATGGCATAAAAAACCAATTTATAAACCCTAGGCTATGATTTCTTGAGCAAGGAAGTAGGGTTTTAAATTTTTCAATTAAATCCTCATACACATCATAAAACACACGTTCATGGAATTTGCAGATATGTTTGACTTAATTGGACTAGAAGGAACCGAGAAGATTTGAATTTTTGAAGAAAAACGTGGTGAAAAGAGTTTGCAGCTCTATGCGTCGCGCCACAACCCAACGCGTCGCGCCACAAACCCAACGCGTCGCGCCATTAACCCAACGCATCGCGCCATTTTGCAAGAGAATTTTGGAGACCTTCCTGGTGTCCAAATTGAGTGCAAGATATCTCGTTGGAAATATTATTGAGTCTACTTTCCAACCCAACTAGAATTGTTCAATTTGGAGTTCATTTGCACTGTCAAAAATCAAATCTCCCAAGACTGGTCAAAATGTGAGCTGAGGGTCATTATGGCGTGAGTGGTCACAGCAGCCAACTTTAAAGGTCTTTTCTGTATCCAAAATTGAGCTCATGATAGCTCATTGGAAATATATTTGTGTCTAGTTAAAGGGAGATGGGACTAAGTGTGTCATTTGGTCAACGGTTATGAGAAATAGTGATTTTCCCAAGGTCACTTTCAGAGGCATCACCCCTCCTCGAGAAATCAACAGAAATTTTTGACATTTCTAAAACGATGACACCTGTGTAAAAAGTGAAAGAGGTTTTTTTTCCCTTTGGAATATTTTGGACAAAACCCTCATTGTTTCCAAATTCATCCTTTTCAAAAACATCATTGGAGTAAACCCATCTCCATGTGTGGTGTCATGATTATTTAAGGAAGAAATGGTGACAAGGGGCTTATAAATTCTTGAGAAAATTTTGGGAAGTAGGGAGGGATATTAGGAAGTAGGGGAAAGTGGAATTTCAGAGATTGAGTGAGGGGAAGGGGTCCAAAAGGGCAAAACACAGGCCTAGCCTAGAAAATTGCCAAGTTGTAGCAAGAAACTAGGGTTTGTGCGAAAATGAGGAATTTGGGGGATATCAGTGATGGGAAGTGTTTAATAAGGTACATTAAGGATAGGGAAAGGTGTATGAACATCAAGATACAATTTTTTCTGATGATTTGACCATCCAAGAGAAATTACCTCCAAAACCCTAGGAGAGGGAAATGAACCTTACCTAGGCACAACTGAAGCATGAACAAAGTGTAAAATGGCCCATTGGAACTTGAAATGATGATGAAAAACTTCTGAATGATGGTACACTCTTCTGAATGGTGACATGGACCGACATTTGGACAACTTTGAAAGGAGCGAAAACAAACCCTAGACCTAATACCTAGTGACCAAATTTTACTTGAAGACTCACTGAAATGACAAAATTTGACCTTGACACCTTAAAATCACTTTGTAAGAGAATTTTTGATCACTGGAGGAAGGCTACAAAGATTGACACTAACACATGGCACCTGATCCGGAGATCATTTCCAAGTTCTGCAAATTGCTCAAAAATGAAAGTGTTCAAAATCACTTGCAATTTGAACGACCGAAAACATCTCATCGCTACGATTCTGGCGCTATGAATGGTTCTCAAAACCTAGGTCGTATGTGAAATTTATGAAGGTTTGAAGTCTCCAGTAAACTCCATTTTTCACTTGACCATGTTTGACTTTTATGGATTTGGAAAAATTTAAAACATAACATTCCAAGGGATATTTCGAGAATATTCCTTGGAATATTCCCCAGAATATTCCATTTGGGCCAATCTTATGATGACAAGTGGCAGGTTATCATTTGATAATGGTTTCACTTTCTGATTTTCCTACCAATTACGGGCTGCCACGTGACAGGCCCGGAGGCCACCACGTGGCCCCCAGTTCATTGGTTAATAGCGTGTTCAAAATTTTTTAGGCCTTATAGGATTTGAACACCTGACCTCACCACAACCAACACACACGCCTACTGTTGTGCCATGGGGGAAGTACTTAACATATCATGACTTCCAATTGTATTTGTGCTTTGAAGCTTTCGTCGACGAAAAGCAAAAGGGGCTGGCCCCTTAGGGCTAACCCGACCCCATACGCCCACTGCTCCTGACCAGGGCCTCAACCTCAGCAGTTATTATAACCGTTACTTTGGTGGTTAGGATGAGCCCATGTGGCTAGCGAATTTTTTGAACATTTAATGCAGAAGGTGGCAGTTAGATATAACCGACAGTAAAAACTTTAAGTGGGTTAATTAACCACTAAAACGTGGCTTAGCCACTAATCCTTTTCATTAGCGCATAAAATGCGTTTGGCGTTAAAACAAGATTAACTGCCCTTAATCCTATAATTAATGTTAAAATAATCCGAATTATAGGTCGGCGAGATTTATGGCGGGTCCGACTTTTTTTTCCTTTTGCCAAAACTAGCCCTATTAACTCGCAGTCCTTGACTTTTAGTGGGGTTTTTGGGGGACATTGGGTAGTTTTATTTGGGAGGCCATAACTTCCTCATTATTGAACAAAATTGGATGAAATTTTAGTCAATTTTTGGTATCTTCGATCTCATGAGAACTTTGGGATAGGTTTAAGATCGAATGGAGGTAATATTTAGTATACTTTGCTTCAGGGAAGATGAAGGATACATCAGAGCCACCATGAGACAAAATCAGTTTGAGGCCTAGCCAGGGGAGCTAGAGTCTTTTGCCAGAGTTCCAATAGTCTAAATTGGATAATTCAGATGTTATGAATCTATTGAGATGATTTTCAGAGCCTATAGAGAACATTTGAAGTCCGAAAAGCTTCAGTAAAGTTTCAGGGGTCATTAGTGCCATCTTTGGCCAACAACAATGCAAGGCTTAGAAAGAGTTGTTTGAGACCATATGCAGTGAACCAATGGTCATTATTGACTTTAAACATCATTTTGAATCCATTTACAGAGGTTTCAAAAAGTTTTAAAGACTTTTAGAGGTCAAAAACTCAGTAGAGACATTTTCATTAACCCTAGTGGCAGGGGGTGTCGATAGGTGATTGAGACAAAACCGGAGTAGCCGAAGGCTATTTTTGGTGAATCCAAACTCTATCTTGAATATTTTAGTAAATTTGGAACCAATGGAATTGGTTTCAGAACATTTTGAGAAATTTTAGAGCTTGAAAAGCTGATGTGAAGTTCTGGGAAGACCTGGGCAAATCGTGGAGGATAGCCTATTTGGGGAATGTAGTGCTCAATTTGAGAAATTTATCAGTTGATAGTTGATGTATGATGTGTATTGGATATAGAAGGAGTGGTTTTAGTGATAGAAACATAATTCTAAGGGATTTTTTTCCATTTAGAAGCTCATAGTATCTTAGTGCACCGACATAAGGAATCATGTCAACAAAAGGCTAAAGCTGTTTACAAAGTTAGGACAGCAAATTGAGGGATATTTATGGTATTTTCATTCCTTTGGATCATTTTTTTATTCATTGTAATTAATTATTTACTTGTAAAAAAACTTACCATAATCCCAAAGCGCTGAGTCATGATGACAAAGCTCAAAGGAGATGTAGCCCACGAGATTTCGGGTGCACTCCTAGATTAAAATTGTTGTTGTATCTGAATGATTATTTGATGCATTATGTTTCTATCATACATGTTAAATTGCATAAATAAAAAATGAACTTAAGACACATAAACAATAAAAATCCATACACCACTTTCAAGTAAATGATTCCGCAAAATTGTCAAGTATACGCTAGATCATTTTAATTAAAAATGAGTGGTAGGTTCTTGAAATACATACAAGTTATCCAGACCATTTTCAGATCATGTTGGTATCAGAGCATAGTTTCTTGCTTGACAGAGAACTTGATTTCTTGATTGTATAGCTTGAAAGGTGTTTAAACAGTGTAAAATATTGCATGTTTACTGTTTTCAAACTGATTGTTGTGTGAGCTTGCTTGAGATTTGGGGATAGCTACTGATTAGCTAAGTCCTAGAGAGGACAAAAAGGAAGAAAGGGCTGAATTCTTCTTCCTTACCCCAAAGTACCTTAAAGTCACCCTTGGAAAACACACCGTCTTGACGATTGTTTGTTAAGAAGCTCTTAGAGTTTGTTTTTTTTTTTGGTGCTTGAATAAGAGTTTGTCTTTACAGCCATTTGGTTTAAAAAGCTTGTCATTTGTTTTGAAAATTTTTGAGAAATTTGTTGAAGTTCCTTTTGTTCATTGACATCATAATGACAACTTATACAAGTAAATTTTCCTCCTTCAAAAGATTCTTTGATGATGATATGAAGAATGACTTTATCATATTGAAGGACATGGTGCAGATTTTGTTTGAGGATAAACAAGAAGCACTAAACTTCGTGAACATTTCTTTTCCATGAAGGAAGAGAAGGAAGAAATTCTTCAAAGATTCCATGATATGGAGAGGCAACTCCATCAAGCCCAAGAGGCTTTGACCAAGAAAATGCATGAGGAAGAGGTAATCCATTCAAATTTGTCTTCAGTTTCCTCATTAGAAATATGTGTTGGTTCTTTCGAAAAGCACACAAGAGGTATAGGGTCGAAGTTAATTATTAAAATGGGCTATGAAGGCAAAGGGTTAGGCAAGCATGCAAAAGGCATGGTTGAACCTGTTTCGGTTGAGAAACGACCCAATAATCTTGGTCTTGGTTATGTGCAATTTAATGGCGAAAACTCTAAAGCCATGAAGGCATGCAAGGCTATTTTAAAGAGAACTTTTGTTCCAAGTTCTAAGATGAAAATATGTCAAATTTGTTTCAAAGATGATTACCATTGCTTTAATCCTTTGATGCAGCAAGAAGATGGTAGGCATGCAGCTTATGGCATGCATGCAAGTTTAGATAGTTTTCAAGACAAAAATGGTGATGCTAGTCTGCAAATGAATGTTGTAGCCTCTACTATTTCATCTTCTCATGAAGAAAAAAAGGATGAAAATTCAAGCACAAGAGTTATAATCTTCTCATGATCAATTTGATTGTGTTTCTGCAAAGCATGATAATTTTACATGTTTAAATGGAAGAAAGATTTGTTGTATATTTTGTGGTGGATTTAACCATGTTGTTTCGAGATGTTGGATGAGGAAGAAAGCATACAAGAAGCAGATGAGGCAAAGACAACTTTCAAAGAAGGTGCATAAGTTTTGCACATATTTCCAAAAGAAGGGACATGATGTCTCTCATTGGTGGACTTTGCATCCAACTAGTTGTCCAAAGCACATGCAGCAAGCGGATAGGAACATTGGCGCAAGTGAAACTACGGATTCCATTATTGATGTGAAAATGGAAGATTCACATGAGGAAGAGTTGCAGCAGAAAAAGTCACGATGGAGGTCGCTTGGTAAGAAGTGGATGTATTTCTTCATACAATAATACGTACTCATTTTGTACATATGCAAATTTCGGTTGTATATATGTATTTTATGTTGTAATTTCTCGTTTGTTTGAGCCACCTTGGATCATTGATCAAGGCAGCGATGTACAGTTTCCTTCTGCAAATTTCTTGCCAAAATGTTTTTGAGAGAGTGCAAGAAATACAGCTCTTGACAGGAGGGCAAGCATCGAGGAAGGGAAGTTTGAATTGCTTTCTAGTTGTGGTTCAAAGTCACTTGCCATGTAAGGAAAATGTTTGGAGGCTGAAGAGAAGAGGGTGCAGTACTATTTTTTGCTGTACAGATCAGTTTCAGTATTCCAGAGATATTTTCGGGTCCAAAAGCTTCTCATTTGGGAGGTGTGATCAGGAGATAATTTCCAAGTTATGCAAATTGCTCAAAAATGAAAGTGTTCAAAATCACTTACAATCTGAACGACCAGAAAGGGCTCGTCACTATGATTCTGGCGCCATGAACGGTTCTCAAAACCTAGGTCGTATGTGAAAGTTATGAAGGTTTGAAGTCTCCAGTAAACTCGATTTTTCAGTTGACCAAGTTTGACTTTTATGGATTTCGTAAAATTAAAAAAAGCATATTCCAAGGAATATTCTAGGTATATTCCTCAGAATATTCCCCAGAATATTCTATTCTGGCCAATCCTATGATGATAAGTGGCAAGTTCTCATTTGATAATGGTTTGAATTTTCGGTTTTCCTACCAATTATGAGCTGCCACGTGGCAGGCCCGGAGGCTGCGACGTGGCCCCCAGTTCATTGCTTAAAAGCATGTTCAAAATTTTTGAGGCCTTACAGGATTTGAACACCTGACCTCGCAGCAACCAACACACACACCTATCGTTGTGCCATGGGGGAAGTACTTAACATATCATGACTTCCAATTGTATTTGTGCTTTGAGTTTTTGTCGGCTGAAAACAAAAGGGGCTAGCCCCTTAGGGCTAGCCTGACCCCATACACCCACTGCTCGTGACCAAGGCCTCAACCTCGGCGGTTATTATAACCATTACTTTGGCGATTAGGATGGGCCCATGTGGCCAGCGCAATTGTTAAACATTTAATGTGGAAGGTGGCTGTCAGATATAACTGGTGGTAAAAACTTTAAGTGGGTTAATTAATCACTAAAATGTAGCTTAGCCACCAATCCTTTTCATTAGCGCATAAAATGTGTTCGACGTTAAAACAAGATTAACCACCCTTAATCCTGCGATTAATGTTAAACTAATCTGGATTACATGTTGACCGATTATGATGAACCATATTTTTTTTTTTTTGCCAAATTACGCTATTTCTTGCATTATCCACTTTAGTGGGTTTTGGGAGACACATTACATGCTTTTAGACATTAAATTCCTCATTATTGAACCAAATTGGATGAAATTTTAGTCAATTTTGGGTCTCTTCAACCTCTTGAGAAATTTGGGCTAGGTTTCAAGTCGAATGGAGGTGTAATTTAGTATATTTTTCTTCATGGAAGATGGAAGAGCCATCAGGGCCACCATGAGACAAAATCAGTTTGAGGCCTAGCCAAGGGAGCTAGAGTCCTTTTCTAGAGTTAAAATATTCTAATTTGGATAATTCAGATGATTTGAATCTTTTTAGATGATTCTTAGAGCCTTTAGAGAACGTTTTAAGGCCGAAAAGCTTCATTAAAGTTCCAAGGGTCATTAGTGCGAGCTTTGGCCAATAGCAGTGCAGGGCTTAGAAAGAGCTGTTTGAGACCATATGCAGTGAACTAGTGGTCATTATTGACTGAAAACATCATTTTGAATCTATTTATAGAATTTTAAGCAAGTGTTAAAGACTTTTAGAGGTCAAAAGCTCAACAGAGACATTTTCATTAACCCTAGTGCCAGGGGGTGCCGATAGGTGTTTGAGGCGAAACCGTAGTAGCCAGAGGCTATTTTTGATGAATAAAAACTCTATCTTGACTATTTAAGTCATTTTGGAGCCAATGGAAGTTGTTTCAAAACATCTTGAGAGCTTTTAGAGCTCTAAAATCTGATGTGAAGTTCTAGGAAGCCCTGGGAAAACTGTGGAGGATAGCCTATTTGGAGAATGCAGTGCTCAATTTGAGAAATTTATCAGTTGATAGTTGATGTATGATGTGCATTAGATACATAAGGAGTGGTTTCAGTGACAGAAGCAGAATTATGAGGGATTTTGTGCCATTTAGAATCTCAGAGTAGCTTAGTGCACCGACAGAAGGAATCATGTCAACAAGAGCCTAAAGCTATTTACAAAGTTCGGACAGCCAATTGAGGGATATTTATGGTATTTTCAATCCTTTGTATCATTGTTGTATTCATTGGAATTAAGTATTTACTTGTAAAAAAACTTACTATAGTCCCAAAGAGCTGAGTCCTAATGACAAAGCTCAAAGGAGGCGTAGCCCACGAGATTTTAGGTGAACTCCTAGATTAAAATTGGTGTTGTTTTTGAATGATTATTATCAACATTATGTTGCTGTCATACATGTTAAATTTCAGCAAGATCAAATGAACTTAAGGCACATAAACAATAAAAATACATACACCACTTTCAAGTAAATAATTCCGCAAAATTGTCATGTACAACCTAGATCATTTTAATTAAAACTGAGTGGTAGGTTCTTGAAATACATACAAGTTATCCAGACCATTTTCAGATCAGCACCTTTGAGGGACCAAGGAATGGTTGAGCCGGAGTTGAGAAAAAGGTGTGGAGTTATACCAAGGAAAAACATTGGGCACACTAGATCTTTGAATAAATACTCAAATTTCGGGCCTCTTCGACCAATTGATCCCCACATCCAGTGAGACATTAGAAACCCTCCCATCTCAGATGTTATTATGTATATCTTTTAAGGGTTCAAATGCTAGTTCAAAATCAATGCCTATATGTGCAATTTCAAGGACTACCATAACTCATAATTATTTAAAAGGTGCTAGCTCAGTGGAAGAGCACATGATTTATAAGCAGGAGGTCAGTGGTTCGATTCCACTGTGTCCTAATATAAATTAATCAAAGATATTGTAGTTTATTTTAATGGTGAGATATTTTCTAGATTTATTATTTTATATTGTATATAAAGAGACAAAAGTGTTGTTGTTTTAGCTTTTAATGCAATTTTTTATTGTCTCTAGAGAGACAACAATTAAGATCAAAGACTTTGTCTCTTTAAAGAAAATATGTCTTTGATCCCAACTATTGTCTCTAGAGAGACAAAACTAAAATTGTCTCTGGAGAGACGAAAATGTGTGCGTTATATATTGTCTTTATAGAGACAATCGTTTAGGACAATTTAATTTGAGACACACACTTAAAGACAATAGACAAGTTTTATTTTGTCTCAAATTAAGACAATTTTCCCAAAAAATTCCTTAAAACCCCCCTTTGTGTTGTAGTGTGGCATTAAAAACATTCATAGCGTGGGCAAGATTTGGGGCCTGTAAGAAAAATGACAAGAAAAAACAAAATCAAACCACCTTTGAGAGAGGGAACCTAGAAAATCTTAGATGAGAGTCCAGTGTAGAGTTGTGAGGGGGATTTGGTGATTGATGTACATGCAACCACATTGAAACCCAATTTTAGTGTCAAGTTCCATGAGGAGGATAAGCGCTGGAGAAAAGGTAGGGTATGAATAGATTATAAATTTTACCTGAGAAATTTTTGTCACTCTCTACCATCTTCTGCAGTGTCTTCCAGTGTAGGGTTATTACCAGAATTAGGCCAGACTCTAAAAAAGAATAGTCAATTCCATAATGAGGGATATTACCTTGATATGGTCGGGTTCTACAAGTGTGAGCTCTTGTACAAATGGAGTGAAGAATCCATCCAAAGTGAAAACAAATTAAACATGGGAATAGTGTCAAAGGGGTGGTTGTTGTAGGGAAAAAAATGATGGTGAATTAGCGTAAGAATAGTGCTAATTGATGGAGGTAAGCCCACTAAGGAGTTCGACAAAAGAGGGTTTTTGTTCTATTGATTGCAGGTAGTGAAAGAAGAGGGTTTATGTTCTGTTGGTTGCAGATAATGAATGGGCATGGAGGTTGGGTTGGAATGAGAAGTAATGTGCCAAGGTAGGGCTTCTGTTGCGCCACCACTTTCATGCATTTTCCATAGTGACCTGGAGGGATGCAGAGGAGGTGTCCTATTGTGACCAAATTTCTGGCCTTACCAATGCGCGCTATCCTCACATTTTATCTGACAGGCCTATTTCGGTTTTCCCTCAAGAACTCGGTTCCCATGGGCAAAGAGGAAAATGGGTTGAAGAAAAAGACGATGGGAAAATCGAATTTTCCATAGTTGTTGTGATCCCATGCCAAACTCAACAAACACATTTGAACTCTTTCGATATAGTTATCAGTGTGATGATCTTCAAACACCTTCCACCGTAGTATTCTCCCTTGCCTATAATCTTCTAGTGGTAGAAAATATATTAATCATCTAACATATAGGATCTACCGTCTACAAATTGACACAGTAGTAGTTGGGGGAGTTGATTTTAAAGAGGAATGCCTTAAAACATAATTATATATGAATTTGATAATGTAATATATATAACTGCAAATAATTTCTCATGGATTTTTAAAATAAGGTTGTATATAAAACAATGTCCAGAAATTTCTCGTAAAGAATCTTTTGAAAAAGCCACACTATTTTTAAAATTCTGTAAAATCGAATAAGCTAAACATCCAAAATTATTAAACCAAAGTAGATAATTGTCTCATCAATTTTGATAGTAAATAATAATAATACTTTTTTTATTGCAAATTGTAACTTATCCCAATTTTGATTATTTATAAAATTGTGAATTACAATTTCATTTTATATCTTTATGGATTGGAGTTGTTAAATGATTTTAAATTATAAAATAATAATAGTGAATGAGTAGAATGAAAGAATTTTTTTGACTTGCAATTTTATAAATAATCAAATCATATTGTATATTAAAATGATATGGTGTAATGGTATAATAATAATTTCCTTCATATATGTACAAAGTTTCCTACACGATTATTTTGAACAATGGTGGGTAATTAAAGAATAATCTAATAAAAGAGATTTACAATCCTGAAGATATGTTTGATGATTTCTCACATTGAAGTAGGTATAGTTGAAATTAAGTTATATCTGTACACATTTTTATGTATATAATATTTCAATACCATTTATGTATATAAAATTTTTAGTTAATTTATATATTTTTTCAATGCTTTGGATTTAAATAGTCCTTATTGGCTACGAGTAATTTTTTTTTAAATGAGAGTAACATTTAACTAAACAAAAAAATACTAAAATCCTAAATAATATCATTTATTTGATATAAAGATGTTGTGAAATAATTACTATTGTTATGCATCAGTTTACACCTTATGATTATCTATTTATAATTTACAATTATCATTTCTTCCTAAGGAATTAAAATATTTAAATATAATCAAATAGATCTTAACTATTTAACTATGAATATATGTGGTAAGCAATGCGACTAATTTTCTCTTTCACCAGATTAAATTCAGTTCGTCATTAATAAATTTTAAAATATTAATATTTTAATTTGCTTATTATTCATAATTTTTTCAAATGAAGAGTAATTATATGCAAAAATATTATTATAGCAGACGTGGAAAGAAAGAGAACTTTAGTTAATAGAATAAATTATTTTTTTATAATACTTACAATTTCATTTAATAGTTATTGCAAATAAAATATTTTATCTATTAATGATCAGGTGCTCAAAAATATGCTAAAAAATGAAAGTTTTTTGAATGGTATGAAACCTGAATGACCTTATAGATCTCATCATTTTGCATCTGGCACAACTCATTTCACGAAAAACCGACACCGTGTGCTCTCGGAAACAAGTTATGTTCATCTTCTCAAACAGGAAAAAAATTGGCAAAATTGTTCAGGCTGCCCAGTCAACAGTCCATACAACTGACTGGGTAGGGTTGACCAATCAGGTCATGCCACTTATTCAAATTCTGTGGGTTCTGGTTAAAACCTCCATTCAAACAACACCATGTCTTACCAGTTTGGCCACCACATTCGTTGTTAAAACATACAGGAAAAACTATTGATAAAGTTTATGTTTCGCTGAGGTTGGGGTAAGAGGTGAGGGCTTAGCCTTGGATCCCCCATATGACACCATATGAAAACTGGAGGGGAATTAGGGGCATGACCCTATTAATCTGATTTTAATAATTAAAAAAATAATTTAAACCGTCAGTAAAGTTGGTTTTAAATTTAGGTTTAAGGCGACATTGTGAAAATTAGCTATCTGACAATTTCACCTAGATTTTTGCCAATATTTTGCTCGGTTAGCAGATTGTGGGACGAATTTGTAGGAAGATTCCACATTTTGGGGAATTTGTGGTGTGATTAGCAGCAAAACTAGGGGGGCTCATAAATTCTTCAGTTTTTTATCAATTTTGGAGCAGAAAGATGCTAGACAGGAGTTTTTGACAATTTTGGAGTTGATGGAACAAGTTTTGAAGCCATTTGCACATTTTAAATATATGTAATCACCATTTTGAGAATAATGATATAGGGCCAAGCCATTGGAAGCTGGACCAACGAGACGTAGCCTAGGAGGGGTGAACTTGATGTAGTTATTTGTATGGTGCATTTGTCTGTTGTTTATGCTATTTTGGAATTTTTAAATTCATTCTTTATGTCTTTAAAAATTTAACATAAATTCTCTTAAAACTAAGTTTTAACACTTTCAATTTACAAACCCTCAAGCACATTTTCATTAATATCTCATACATATCAAGTTTGGTATCAGAGCTTAGGTTTTATTTTCTACTGTGAGGATTTAATTGTTTGAAAGTGTGTGTGACATTTACAAGGTTGAATCTCAAGAGAGGAGAAGGAAATGTTTTGGTTGCAAGTCCTCAAGTTAGGTCAAGGACAAGGAGAGCAATTTTTCCACAATCTCCACCACAAATTCTTCCTCAAATTGCAGTTGAAGCTTCAACAAGAATGTTAAATGAAGGAGGAGCTCATAATATGTGAGATGAAGAAAATAATTTTAGAAAAGTTTTCTTTGACATGACTAAAATGGTGAAGGTTCTCTATGAAGAGAGAAATTTAAGATTGTAGGGTGAAAGTTCCAAGCCTTCAAAAGGAGAGGGTTCTTCTGGAGTTAAAGGAGGAGATAATGACAAGCCTTCAAAGGGAATTGGTGACAAACCACCCTCTTCTCCACCATCATCTTCACCTCCATCAACACCTTCATATTATTCCTCTTCCACAACAACTATTACTCAAACACATCCACATACCCCAAGGGTCCATGGTAAAAATCCCTTACTAAAACTTGATATAAAATTAGAACTACCTATGTATAATGGTGAAATGAATGCTAAAGGACTTGATAATTGGGTTCGTTAACTTGAAGTTTATTGTAGGATTCGGAACATCAAAGATGATAAAACAAAAAGTCAGTTGGTGTCATTAAGGTTGGAAAGTGATGCTTTGATTTGGTGGGAAGCCAAAACACAAGAGTATATGAAAAAAATGGTAAGGTTTCAACCTCTTAGATAGATTTTATTGCTGAAATTAGAAGACAATTTTATCCATTAGCTTATATGTAAAAGGCTATTATGGATTGCTATAATTTTAGACAAGTAAAGGGTCAAAGTGTGCAAAGTTACACTCAAGAATTTAGAAGAAGGTCTTTGATACTAGGTGTAGACTTGAATTCGCAAGACACATTGTTGAAATATATTGGGGGTTTACACAGTTAGTTAAGGAATACTATACTTATGTTTAATCCTAAAATTTTAGATGAGGTTTGTGTTCAGGAAACACATCTTGAAGCAAGAGGGAAAAATATTTCACAAGAGGGTAGCAAGAATCCATTCAGAAGTGGAGACAAGGTTAAGACTAAGTTCAAAGGGAAACAAAATAAGAATGAATGTGTCAAGAAGGAAGGATAGAAATTAACATTCAAACATTGTTCCAAAGAGGGTCATGATGAAGCTCATTGTTGGAATATTCATCCTGAGATGAAACCAAAGAGGGTTAACAACAAAGAGAATAAAAATAAAGCTACAACTACACAATATGACTTAGGCTCCGATTCAGAAGATGAAACAAAGATCACATAAATGGGAATGGAAGTTAAGGACATAGAAAGCACTATATATTCAAGTTGTCCTAATGATAATCAAGATGAGAAAACTAGAATTGAACTTTTCCATATTTAGGTTATTTCAAGTCACACCAAAATTGATACACTCTTTGATAGTGTTTCAAAAGAAAATTTTATTTCGAAAGACTTAGTCAAGAAGTTAAATTTAGAGACCATTCCTCGTCCAATACCTTATCCTTTAGGTTGGATATGCAAGAATTAAAACTTACAAGTTAAGAGGAAATGCATACTTAGATTTGCAATTACAACAAACTCTCTTGATGAAGCTGAACTTGATGTAGTTCCACTTGATATTTCCGGAATGGATTTGGGAAGCCAATATTTGTATGATATAAAATCTATTTGTATTCGCCATGAAAAAAAGTATCACTTGTTCAAAGATGGTATTGAGTGCATTCTTAGAGCACATCGATAGAAACTAAATCCTTCACTTATAAATGTCGAACAAATGAAGAGACTCATTAACTCTAGGAAGAATTTTGTGCTTTCAATGGTAAAAAAACAATGATGTTGAAAATGAAGCTTTTCAAGGTTTTGAGTCAAGATTGAGATATGATTTGGTTGAGGTTGTTAACCAATATGATGAGATGTTTCAGGAGCCAAAAGGATTTCCTCCCAAGAGGGGAGTCCAACATGAAATACAATTGCAACAAGGTTTTCCTATTCCTAATATTGGCATGTACATGATATCAATGATGGAAAGTGTATAAATTAAAAAGAAAATTCAAGAGTTGTTGGAAAAAGGGATCATCATATCAAGTACTTTGCCATGCGGGTCACCTATTGTGTTGGTTCCAAAGAAGGATGGAACATGGCACATGTGTGTGGACTTTCGTGCATTGAATAAAATTACGACAAAGAACCATTACCACTTCCTAGAATCAATGATTTACTTGATCAATTGAAAAATGTAAAATATTTTACTACGTTGGACTTAAGGAGTGGCTATCATCAAATTAGAATTTTTGAAGGTGACATATGGAAGACAACATTAAAAAAAAACAAGGTTCGTTTGAATGGCTAGTTATGCCTTTTGGTCTTTGCAATGCTCCGACTACCGTTATGGATGTGATGAATGATGTATTGAGGCCATCTATAGATGATTTTGTGATAGTGTACTTAGATGAAATATTGAGTTTCAGTAAACCTAGTGAAGAGCATGTCATGCATGCCAAAAAGGTACTTGATGTCTTCAATAAATAACATTTGTTTTTAAATATGTCAAAGTGTGAGTTTGGAAAAACTTCTTTAATGTATTTGGGTCATATTGTTGGAGGAGGTGAATTGAAAATAAATCCCTCCAAGGTTGATGTCATTTTGAATTGTCTATAACCCAAAACATTTATAGAGGTAAGAATATTTTTGGGAGAATCCCAATATTGGAGGAAGTTTATTTCTAACTTAGCTTCTGTCATAGCTCCATTGCATGCATTGACAAGTGTGAAGCAGGTCTTCTAGTGGGGAGGTAAATAGAAAAAGGAATTTGATGCCTTGAAGGAAAAGATCAGTTCAGTCCCAGTGCTTGCAATTCTAGATTTGAGACAGTCATTTGAGATTCAAACTAATGCTAGTGATTATTCCATGGGTGCGGTCCTCGTGCAACATGGTAAGTTCGTCTATTTTCATTCAAAAACTTTTAATGGTTCAATGATTAATTATCCTACATATGACAAGGATTTGTATGCATTGGTGAAAAGTGTGAAAAGGTGGAAACACAACTTGATGGGTAAGGAAATAAGCATTCACACTGATCATAAACCATTGCAATACTTGCAATCACAAACAAATTTCTAGTAATCAAGGCACTTTTGATGGATGGGTTTTCTTCAACAATTCCACTTGGTGATAAGGTATAAGAAATGTATCTACAATAAATTTGTTGACATGATTTCTATGCCTATTGTTATTGTTTCTACTATTCTTAAGCATAATTGTATTTTGCATGATAGCTATGCTGAACAATATTCTTTAGATAGTGATTTTCAAGATGTATATGTAACTTTGAGTCAAGGAAACCAAGTAGAGGAATTGGATTATCACATGCATGATAAATTTTTGTACCATCTTGGTAAACTTTGTATTCCATAGAGATTAAGAGTCAACATTATAAGAGAGCCACATACGTCTCTTATTGCTGGTCATTTCGGTGTAAGTAAGACAGTGGCACATCTAGATATGTACTTTTATTGGCATCGTATGCTTGAAAGTGTGTCACATTTTATTAGAGGTTGTGCATTATGTGCTATCATTAAACCTAGAAATAGAAAGTTGGGATTGTACACACCACTTCCAGTACCTTCCCGTCTATGGGAGATTTTTTCTATGGAATTTTTTGGAGGTCTTCCTATGTAAAAAAGGAATCATGATTGTATTTTTGTAATTGTGGATAGGTTAAGAAATTTTTTCATTTTTATGCCATGTAAAAAGAAAATTACAGCTGAAAAAACTACTTAGTTATTCTTTCAGAACGTATGGGTGCATTTTGGATTGCCCACATCCATTGTGAATGATCAAGTTTCTCGCTTTGTTTGGAATTTTTCGTCAAGCATGTGGGGATTCATGGACAAAAAATTTAAAGAGAGTACACCATTTCATATACAAAAATATGGTCAAACAAAGGTGGTGAATAGGACAATGATACATCTTTTTCGAAGTTATGCAACAAGAAACCTAAGTTGTGGGATAAAAACTTGCACTATATTAAACATGCTTACAACTAGGCCAAGAACTCCTCAACTCAAACATCGCCATTTGGCGAATGTTTAGGATACTTGTCTAAATCTCCAATGAATTTCATTTTTGGAAAGGATGTTGCTATTGATGGTAATAATGACATAGGAAAATGATAGCGGTCACAACCCACAGTCCCGTTTTTCTTAACTTTTTAACAAAGTTGTGTGTACAAATGCATTCAAATTTTCATGCCTAATCATCTTCCCAATCTGGGAAATCTCTTAACCTCCCTTTATTCTAGGCTGGCAAATTCAACACTTAATCTAAGAGTGTTAATATCTCAAATCTCTAAGATTTGAGATATTAATTCCAAGCCCTTATGTTATGCACTCAACTAACTTTTATCCAAATAAATTTTGACACTCCATCCACATATGGAGGCATTTCCCCATTTCATGCATATTCGAATCATCCCTCATCTTATAATTAACCCCCTGGTATAAGTCTCGGGAATACACCTATAAATATGGTTAAATGTCATTCCATACCTTCAATTCTCATCGCATATGATTGTAGCACGCTCCCTTCACATATTCAGCATCCTCTATTAACCTCGCAAACCTTAGTTTAAAGGTCCCACTCAATATAATTTAAAACTGGGCCCCCACACTATCGACCTTCCACATCCGACGGCGGAGAGCACGTCGCTTGTTTTCAGATGATCCGACAGATATCGCTTGGTGAAGATGCACAGATGATAACGCGCGATGGCGCACAAGGAAAGCTGTTTTGCCACGCTGCTCAGGGACACGTGCCACCCATCCTATGGAATCGCTCCCAATTCTATAAATAGCACTTTCATCACAAAGGTGGTGCGATCAATACCAGAACCCGTCTTTACTGTTTACTCCTGCAAGGTTCCGCTCTTCTCCTTTACGCTCAAGTTCCACCTTCAAGGTTCCGCTCAGCTTTCAAATTAAACATTCAAGAATTCGTTGAACCACCGTGACCCTCGCTAGTACGCAGACAATGCATAGCCCTTTCACCGTACTCGGTTATCGAACGCCAGTCGGTTCCTTATGCATGGCATAAAACCTCTATGTGTGGGTTAAAGCCATATCTCTGTCCATGGCATATACTCATGACCATATAACTCCACTGTCAACCAGTTCGAGATGCACTGTCGACAGCATTAACACTGGTTTCTCTAGCTATATACAGAGCACAATTAACCCCAATTTACAGAGTACAGAACTACACATTATCATACACTCTCTTTTCTGAATACACAGGCAGACTCTTAGCTAGATTTATAGAGTCCTGCTCCTACGAGAAATTAAGGCAATTCACGCGGAATTTCACCAATAAATGCACAACTACACTGAGATAATTTCCTCATACGATTTGACCAAGAAGACATAAAATCACACATGGAACTTATAAAAAATTCTTTAAAATAGATATATATACATACAGGCGATCAATCTAAAAAAAAATCGCTTACAAATTCATGACAGGCCAGATATTCAGTTCGGTGGCCATTATCCTCCTATTCTGTTGTTGAAGAAGTTCTCTACTCTAACTCCCTCTCCCCATCTAAACTCTTCAGGATTACATTAATACCACAAGGATGACCTGAATCGATTTAGGTCTCCAAACAGTTCAGCAACTCTTACCATTCCCAATTCCTAAAATCAGACTCAATAACTGAACTAATCCTAAACTGATTCTTCGTATTCCTATCTTAACCAATTTCTCATGTTCTCAAAATGGCTTGAGAATGATTTCAATTCCCTACCAAATTTATTTAATATTTACAAGAAATTTAAAGAACATGGGACCCCCTATGTCTACTTATGTACAAAGTAACTTTTGAGCCTAATGCCCCTACATCAGAAAATCTAAAAGGTTCATTGAACAAATCCAATTAGTGCATCAAGCAGTTCAAGAACAACTGGAAAAGAGCCAATTCAACTACACAACAAGGCATGATAATCATTGTGTAGATCACAATTTCTAAGTTGGTGATGAATTTTAGCTTCACATTAGCAAAGAAAGGCTTCAAGGATAAGGTAAAAAATTGAAACGAATTTGATATGGTCCATTTCGAATTTTAGAAAATATTGGTGATACTGCCTTCAGGTTGGATTTTCCTTCACATATGAAAATTAATGTTGTTGTTAATGTCAATAACTTATGGTTGTATGAACCTCCTTTGATTGAATATTAAGGATAAAATGTTCAAATTCCTTCCATGGAGGTTTCTTCTCATGAATACCTTGATTACCTACAACAAGACACCATTCTTGACAGAAGAACAAGGTCTTCAAAACGAGGGAATGGGGAGTACCTTCATGTGGTGCCCAAAGGAACAAATACAATAAAAGCCAAATGGATATGTATTGGAAAGCTAAGGGAATTTTACCCTCATCTATCGAATAACTGAAAGTGATATTTTGGGGTCCAAAAGCTTCCATTGGGGATGATCCAGGAGGATCCTCAATTGCTCCATTTTCAAAGGGTTCATATCTCTGTAGAAATAACATGAATATGTAGAGCACGTCATTTTGAGTCCAGTGGTAGTTAAAGTTTCTCATTTGGCCTCTCGATTAAGGAGAAATCGTTCATTGAAATTTGTGTTGAACATGTGCAGAATGGGCTTTATTGGCCATGTGGCATTCCCACTGCTTGACACATGGAAATAGTAAAATCAATGAATTCAAAGTTTAGTTTCAGGAGTAAGGGGATGACGTGTTCAAGGTGCATGGTTGCAGGTGTACAGTGAATGGTGGTTTCCAAAGTCACCTCAACATGGGCACATTTTTAAAGTCAAAACAACATATTGAAATGGTGATGCATTGTCCAAAGGTGAAAACTATGTTTAAAAGACCATATAATAAGGCACATTTGTAATGGTTAAACATAAAACATATGGTATCAAACCATGGTGGCAGAGTATTAAGCCTATACTATGGCACATATATCAAGAATATAGTAATTATGACAAAAAAAATTGTTGGAGTGTTAATCATTATTAAATTATGGTGCAATTATCACAAACTGAAGAGTATTAAACTATGGTAAATAAAATGTTGGAGCATAGTTTTATGTGCCATGTGGCATAATTATATGGCGTAGTTAGGGTATGGTTCGAACAACCCAGAGTTTCCAAATGGCGGATCAACCAACGGTCATCACGGGATCAACGACACAGGTTTAAGGTTGTGTGTTAATACATATGGCACCACTGGTGATCTGAATAGGACAAAATATTTTTGTTGTGCTAGCTTCCTCATTAGTTTAAAATAAATGTGCTTAAGGATTGTGTCAAATATAAATTTTATGAGAGGGTTTATGTGTCAAATTTGTGTGTATTTTATGAGAAATTCATGAAGTAAATTAGCATTAAAAACACATAAACAAAAATTAAATTACAGAGAATATAATACAAAACAAGAACATTACATAGTAGTTATGAAGGATTTCACCCCTACTGGGCTATGTATCCTTGGAGAAGCTTCAATGGCTTGGCCCTCTTTGATTAACTGATCAAAAATTTGAATACAGTACTTTCCTGACCTCTGATGGCACTCAAACATGCTTCGATGGCTCTAGGACACCCCCAATACCACTATTTTGGTTCTGACTAAGTTTAATTATGACTCTATGGGCAATCATTATGCCTCTTTTGGTAAACCCAATTAACTGCAACACTAATTTAGTTAGCTGCCCCCTAACTGACAGTTCCACAAAAACTAGAGAAACTCTGCCAATTAGTGTGAAATTAATTTTAAGTGGGTATTAACTGCTATTTAAGCGTTATTTAAGCACTAACTACATGTTAATCTAATCTGCAACTTAATTATGGATTATCACTAATGAAAATGGTTTAAGTTTAAATAAACATGTTTAGAGTTTGTTAAACTCCATGCTTAATGGAGCTCCCGTCATTTGGTTATATTCTATGGTCATGTGGATTGGGGCTGGCCCCTCATTTTCCCCATCATAACAATGTTTTAAACATAAATAGAAGTTTGGTCCTATTGTGATTAAGAACTAACTCGGAGCAGAGGCGGTAAGGTGTTGTGTTGTGTGGTGGAAGGTCACGGGGACGAACCCCGACACCTCTATAAATTTTTTGACCAAAACCTTACACAATAAATTCAACCTTGGGGGATACATGGCAGCCTCTGGGATTGCCATGTGTCATGACCTCATTGGTCCAACCCAACACAAACCAGTCAATCCGAAGCTGACACTTGTCACCACCTCATTCGTCCACCTATGTGAATATTCCAATAATATTCCATGGAATATTACTTGGAATATACCTTTTTCTGACTAGGTTGTACGGATGCCTAGTCAGCATCCCTATCAGAAAATTTTCTTGTTTAGCCAAATGATCAGAATGCTTGAAATTTCTTAGACAGACTCTCTTTTGAGAAAAATGAAGTGCACCGAAATTAGGAAGATGAGACCTATCTGGTCATTTAGGTTCAACTCCATTCCGAGAAATTTGAATTTTTAGCAAATTTTTCCCCCCAATTTAGTTTATGATCACTCCTTCCCACTGAAAGGCTTTTGGACCCACAAAATATGGTTATGTGATGAGAGTTTAATCCTATTCACCTTTCCAGGTTATATCAACTTGATTCTACTTGGAAAAATCTTCATGAAAACCACTTTGGTTCCTTGACACGCATACTCTTGCAAATGGCTTGGTACTTCAACTAATGTCCTCCTTTCACTGCTAAGCCTTGCTGGCTTCTTGCTAACTAATGAAAACATCTCGATGTAACAAAACTATATTTCTGTGCTTGGAAAGCTTGACTAATGACATTCCCACTGAGAATCTAGTTCCTCCTTTGCATAAAAATGCATCTGATGCAAGCTTCTCCTTGGAAAATCTTTTCCAATTTAAGCCCATCTGAGTGAACTATATCAATGAATTAAAATATTAGTAATCACTAGAAATGAAATTATGATTACTGTAGGAATTTATAGGGTAAGTTCCGTAGATAAAGAACCAAAGGTCACTGCTCACAAACAGATCACAAATCAGTACACCAGTATAATCACGTGGTTAAAACCCTCAAAGAGGGAAAAATTCCATAGCCTGAGCCAATGTGGCGACTTTAGGCAATTTATTAATATAAAAATAGAAGTTACATATGTTTCTCTCATAAACTTTTATTAGACAAATGACCCTCCATTCTCTTTAAATAGAGATCATGGACCAATCAGGTGTTAAGCCATGTATCAAGTGTCATTAATACCGAGGTGAGAGATAACTGTCGGATCACTACAAATCATGACTGTCGGATTATAAGTTACAAATGTACATGGTAACGAAACACACTTTACCTAACTCTAAAGTAGACTAAGTTATTCTTCACTATTTCCTATGTGTCGAGATATCTTAACATTCCCCCTTAAGAACAACTTGGGATAGGATTGAAGGATTTACAAAGGTGACACAAAAGGAGCCTATTTCCTATGTGTCAAAATATCCTAACATCCCCCCTTAAGAACAAATTGGGATAGGATTGAAGTATTTACAAAGGTGACACAATAGGAGAAGGAAGGAGGCATTAGAGCCTATCCCCCCTTAATGACAACTTTCCTGACCTTCAGGCATGGATCAAAGTTTGGTAAACTTCGCTTCTGTGAGAGCCTTTATAAAGATATTGGCTACTTGATCATTGGTTGGATAGTACTGCACTTCAAGAACACGATCATGAATGATATTTCTGATGAAGTGTATGTGGACTTCAATTTTTTTCATACGCTGATGCTGAACTGGATCTTTACATAGCTAAATGGCACTCTAGTTATCACACCAAATTGTAGTTGGATGTTGCTGATGGAGACTAAATTCAGACAGGATCTGACGAAGCCACATGGCTTCCTTGTTGGCTTCAACTGCACCACGATACTCGTATTCTACTGAAGAAAAAGAGATGGCATTTTTTTTCTTACAAGACCGAGTAATAGGTCCTGAATCGAGATTGAATACATATCCTGCAGTCAACTTTCGATCATCAGGGTCACCAACCCAATCAGAATCAGTGAAACCGATCAACAATGGAGATGCTCTTCCACTATAATGAATCTGAAACTGAACTATACCTCGAATATATAGAAGTATTATTTTGGCTGCTTTCTAGTGACTTTCATGAGGTTGGTGCATAAACCGAGCGATAAGACCAATGTCAAAGGAAAGGTCAGGATGGGTATGGGTTAGATACATAAGTTTACCAACAAGTTGACGATATAAGGTAGCATCAACTTCAGGGGTAGTACAGTTGACTGAAAGCTTGACTCCAGACTGAAAGGGAAAAGGGCTGGCTTACAGTCTTTCATGTGAAAGTGGTGTAGAAGATCACAGGCATACTTGGACTGAGACAGTGTAATGCTTTCCTTGAATTACAAGACTTGAAGACCAAGGAAATAATGCAAGTGTCGTAAGTCTGTCATTTCAAACTTATTTTTGAGGCTATAATTCAGTTGGTTTATATGGTTTGGATCAATACCAGTAAGGATAATATCATCAACATAAAGAACAAGGATGGTGAAGGACTTACCCACTTTCTTGGTGTAGACAGTGTTGTCACAATGACAACTAGAAAATCCATTATCTAAGAGAAATCTATCCATTTTGGCATACCAAGCCTGAGGAGATTGTTTGAGACCATAGAGATACTTCCTAAGGTGAAAAAAAAGGATGGAATATTTTTGGATAAAGCCAGGGGGTTGTTCCGTGTAGATTTCTTCATGCAAATATCCATGTAAGAAGGCGGATTTAACATCCATCTGATGGAATTCCCATTTAAAGGAGGCAGCAAGGGAAAGAACAAGGCGGATAGAATTCATTTTGGAAATAGGGGAGAAGGTTTCAGTATAGTCAATGCCTTCAACTTGTGAAAATCCTTTAGTGACAAGACGAGCTTTATGTCTATCCACTTTTCCATTTGGTCCAAACTTTGTTTTGTAAACCCATCTGCATCTGACAAGTTTTCTTCATTTTGGAAGAGGAACAACATCCCGAGTATCATTTGCCAATAAGGAGTGATATTATTCATTCATAGCTTCATCCCAATCTGGATGACCGAAGGCTTCTTCAAAGGTTTCCGGATCATTATTTTCTATAACTTGAGCCAATAAGGAAGAGGCTCTTTCAAATTGAGAACTTCTATGTCGTCGATCGACAGGGGCACCTGCAAGAGAACCTGCTGCATCCCGAGTAGAGCGGACCCATCTTGGAAGCGGTGGAGTATAAGGAACAATTTCAAGAGGTGGAGGAGAATTTTCATCCTCACTTTCATCATCTGAACTAGAAGGAATGCTATTAAAAATAGAAGAGAGAGAGAGAGGTGGCACATATGCCGAATCAGGCTCGCAGGCCAAAGGTGGCCCACTCGCCGAACTAGGCTTCCAGGCCGATACATTTTCATTAAATTTTACATCTCTTCTAATGATTATATTTTTGGATTTTAGTTGAAGAAGTGTATATCCTTTGACATCTTCAGAATATCCAACAAAAATGCATTTTTCACTCTTAGGTTCTAAGGCTTTATGTTTTGCATCTAGAATATGGCCCAAGCATCACTTCCAAAAACACAAAAGTGACTTATATCTGGTTTGATTGAGTTTCAAGCGTCTTCTAGAGTTATATTCTTTAAAGCCTTAGTAGGAGTGTGATTTACTATGTAATTTGCACAATTAATGGCTTCTGTCCAAAAATTGAGACCAAGTCCTTTAGATTGAAGCATACAATTAGCCATCTATTTTAAGGTGCAATTCTTCCTTTCAGCTACACCATTCTATTGTGGAGTATATGGAACAGTATGTTGCAATTTAATTCCATGCTCAATGCAGAAGTTAATAAATTTTTTGTTAACATATTCTCCTCAATTGTCTGATCTTAACTTAAGAATTTGATGTCCAGATTGTTTCTCAACAAAGGCCTTAAAGGCCAAGAACATGTTAAAAACTTCACTCTTGAATTTTAAAAAGTATACCCAAGTGCATCTGGAAAAATCATCAATGAAATTTAAGAAGTAATTGCAACCAGAGAAAGAAACAACAAGAAGTGGACCACATAAATCACTACGCACAAGCTGCAAAGGGGCTGAAGTGTGCCAAGAGGCACGTTTGTCAAAACTATCCCGATGATGTTTTCTGAGGACACATATGGAGCAAACACCATCTCGGCAAGATAAAATAGGAAGACCCGTCACCATATTTTCCTTACATAGAGTTTGAAGAGAGAGATAGCTTAAGTGACCAAATCGCACATGCAAAAGTTTTCTCACTTCATCATTATGAGAAAAAAAAATGGGGGGAAGACATGATCATTCAAAGTTGTCATACTTATACAAATTTGTGGAATCATCAGCAATTCCAGTAGCTAAAATATTTTTAGGATCTTCGAGGTCCTTGATTACAACATCATGAGGTGAGAATTCTACTATTTTCCCTTCACCTGAATGAGTTATCCAATAAACAGAGAGAAGGTTGTATGACAAGGTAGGAACACATATTACATCATTAAACTGACCATTATCGAGATGAATGGTTCCAGATCCTACAACACTAAGAGATTTATCATCACCAACATAAATATTTTTGGTGTTACAATCATTTAAGGAAGAAAACATGGCTTTATTTTTGGCCATGTGATAAGAAGCTCCAGAATCAATGAGCCAGTCATGAGAATGAGAAGAGGAAGATACATTTAATTCATGACCAGATATTGATGCTTGACAACGACAAGCAGAAAGTGCCATTCCTGAAGATGAATGTGAAGAGTGCTCCGAATTGATGTTGTGCTTCTTCATTGTTGCTTCTAAGACATCCATATTCCTAAAACATTTGGAATCTATATCACCATCATGATTGCAAAAGTTGCAATGTATATCTGTCTTCTTTCCTTTGTTTTTATATGCTTTATCATTTTGGTGAGTTTCTTTTTCAGTTTGCAGCTGAAATTGCTTAGGACCCTTGTTTGGTTTCAGACCATACTTTTTAGGATACTGCTTCTTGAGATTCTTTTCATATGATTGTTTTTGGGTTGCTAAGGCTTTCTTAGAAGTGTTTCCAAAAGTGATAAGACCAAGGTGTAAGAGTTTTTCTTTTTCTCTTATCAAAGAATCACAAAAGGAATCAAAAGAGGGATTCTTGTAAGTGGTTCCTAAAGAAATGATGGCTTCTCTAGTGGAATGGAAGCCAAAAACAACTACAGAGTAAGCAGGGCCAAGCTTAGCAAGAATGTAATAAATGAGGCTACTATCTTCCTTTTTTACCTTACAACCTTCTGAAAGAAGTCTAAGAGTCTTGAATTTGGACAAAAAGTCTTCAATAGAGGAGAAATTATTAGGGTCCAAAGTAAGCAACTCATTTTCAAGATGGTGAACCCTTATTTGATTTTGAATGCCAAAGACAGTATTTAGCTTATCCAGGGCTTCATGAGGGGTGTCAATGTCAAGGATATAAAATCGAAGATCTTGAGCAATGGACATTCCTATCAACCCTCATGCTTGATCTTGTCTGTTTTCCCATTTAGCAACTTTATCATCATGAGAAGGTTTAGTTTCTACCCCATTGACTATTCTGTAAATCCCTTTACTTCTAAGTATATCTACCATGTGAGGTGGCCATTGGAAATAATTGGTGTTGTTAAAAATAATCGAGCATGCACTTTCCATTTTAAAAAAAATATGAAGCTGTGAAAAGATGAAAATAACCACTCCAATGGAAAGATCTCAAAAAATTAGGCCGTTAAAAAAAAAACGGCTCGAAAAACGGCTTTCAGATGAAGACGTTATGCCTTTTTGAAAAAATGAGTTGAAGATGTCGAATAGTTACGGGAGCAGGATGAAGTGCGACTTTTTAAAACACAATTCCGACCCTTTTAACAAATTTTTTTTACAAAAGAAGCTTGAGAAAGAGATTTGAACCCAAGACTTCTATTCTCATAAACTAACCCCTTGCCAAGTGAGATAGTAATAGGATTCTATTATTGTTTGAAAGGAGGAAGGGGTGTTTTTTTTGTTTTTTTTTGTTTTACTCTTCGGTGTGCGTGCGTTTTCCTCAACTATCATAACTTGGGCAGCCGGAAACCTTTTCTCATGAAACAAAAGGTGTTCCTCACTGTAACGGACGCTCCAGACACAACAGAGCAGTTCTCCAAGCCCAAAAATGTTCAAAAATAGTAGATCTACAAAATTACATTCGCATGCAGTCAAACCGGCTTTGGATTTTGATCAACAACAGACGAAACCCTTAAAATAGCTCTGATACAATGTAGAGGTTCGTTGTTACACCAAAAATCGCAATTTTTGGTAAACTTCCAAACCAATAACTAGGGTCCCTAGGGTGGAAATTATGGATTCCATAGAGGTGTGGTGATTACTCCAACATGTAGGAATTTACAGGGTAAGTCCCGTAGGTCAAGACCCAACGGTCACCACTCAGAAACAGATCACAAATCTGTACACCAGTATAATCACATGGTTAAAACCCTCAAAGAGGGAAACAATCCATGACCTGAGCCAACATGGCCACTTCAGGAAATTTATTAATATAAAAATAAAAGTTACATATGTTTCTCTCATAAACGGTTACCGGACAAATGACCCTCCATGCTCTTTAAATAGAGATCATGGAAAAATCGAGTGTTAAGCCACGGATCAAGTGTTGTTAATACCGAGGTGAGAGATAACTATCAAATCACTACAAATCGTGAATATCAAATTATAAGTTACAAATGTACATGGTAAAGAAACACACTTTACCTAACTCTACAGTAGACTAAGTTATTCTTAACTATTTCGTATGTGTCAGAATATCCTAACAATTATTTTACCTCCACGGTACCAATCCACATTTGGAAGAATTTATTCGCCATCTCTTTCGCTTCTTGGTGTCATGCATCATATGGTCTATAAAAGGGCTAATGTTTTTACTGCAATCTGTTGTCATCTTGTCGTTCTTTCCACTTCTTGATTCCATCATCCTCCAGTATTGACATACTGGTCATGCCGTGATTTGAGAATGAAGGCTAATTATGAGCCTCTTGCTCAAGGGTGGACCTTCCAAAATACTGAGACATCTTGTCACAAGAAAAACCATTAACTTGAAAAACACATCATGCAAGAAACACAACTTGACAACCTCTTGCATTTGCTCCTTCAAAGCAACAAATGTCACATCCTGTGAACATCACCATGAATTACTACATCTTGGTGTACAAACCCATTGACCACACACAAGTCGAATAAATATGCGTCTTCAAACCATTGACTCTTAAGTCAAACAAAGGAATGCACAACACTTGACGATTCTTTTCCCAACAAAAAAAGAATTTCACATCTCATGAAATAATTCGTCAACATCTCCCTTTCATCCTTGGAGACTAAATTAACTCTTCCAAGTCGATAAGACATACATGTAACAATCAATTGACCAACACAAGTAAATCATGCATGCATGTGCAAATGATCAACACTCATAAGTTGACCACATACATGTTAACAAAGAAATAAAAAAAACAAGTCAATCACTCATGCATGTTTAAGCACAATTAAACTATCAAAAATTTCACTGTTCATGCAGAAAAAATCTCATGCATGTATGCAATGCTCAACTCTCTCGCAAGTACAATCATAAGTACAAGAATCCCATTGGTATATATCAGTACTTAAAGAGATGAAATGACCAAATTTTCTACAACAAAGTGAGTCAACATACTCCACTTTCAAACACCTTCCTGGAATAAAAATGCAACATGGATTCTAGAGAAAAATAAATGCATTCACAAGCAAATTGCAATATTTGCTTCATATAAGTGATTCAACATTACTCTACTTTTCCAACATCTTGCTTCATTCAATATGCAACATGCTTTTGATAGAAAATAAATGCATTCATATAACAAGGAAATGCATCAATAAGGCGAGATTTTCATCAATTATCAAAATAAATGCAAGGCCTTAATTGGTTAAGAAATCTAACAATATATTTCAAAACCACTTCAATGGCGCTTCTTTCGGATGCACTTCATCATGTGTATCATCCTGAACCACATCAACTATGGAATCCTCTTTTCCATTCTTGTCAAAATCTCTCTCTACCTTCTTCAAGTGTCGTGGATGACTTGTTGGATACAAAGTACAATAGTTTTCCACAAGATGAACCTGCTTATGGCAATGAGTGAAAAATAATTGCATCTTCTTTTCAACATGGTTTTCATTTTCCATTGGACCTTTAGCTTTCTGTCTCTTTTTTTTTGAAATTTTCCTGTGTATGGATATCTTTTTCCAACACCTCAAAATAGTTTGGCTATTCAAACCACAAAAGGAACATGTAAATTTTATCCAAATCTTATGTGAGGATTTTCAATGTTTATCATAATTAAAAGAAACTTGATTAAAGGCAGATTTATACCTAGCACATTCACCTTTGTTGCCTTCTTGAGGAGGTGAATTTGATGAGGTAGTGGCTCTCTTGAGAATACCAACAATGTCTTCAATGGATTTTGAACTTTCAACATCCTCTTGTTCTCCATTTCCATTAGTTGCATGCTTATGAGCTTCTTCTTGCAAAGTGGGTGTAAAAATTTGCATTCCTCATGAACTCAAACTTCATAAGATTGAGACAATAAACATGTAATGAAAGTATTTCTTGGAACACCTCCATGTACCTCCTTGGATTTGGAGCATTCTCCATATTCTTTCTTTCCATAACCACTACTAACATGGCTAAAAGCAATCTCTTCAACAATGGGTGTAAACTTGTTGTATTCTCCATTAATGCAATCTTGAGGTAGTGAATATGTAATGGAAGACTTTCCTGAAACATTTCCAAAAGTCTCCATAGTTTTTGAGTGCTCTAAATAATCTTGTTCACCAAAACCTAGACCCATGTACCTAGACCTTCCCTCAACAAAAATAGGGTTTATAATTCCTTGTGCATATTTGCCTAACCCTTTACCTTCATAGCCCATTTTTTTTAACAATTTCGAATCTATTACTCTAGTATGTCTTTGAAAAACACCAAAACATTCATCTTGAGAGGAAATTGAAGATAAACTTGATTTTCATCCCTCATTTTCATGCACATACTTGCCTAGGGTTTCCTTGGCATCATGGATTTGAATCTCCATCTCATGCATATTTTCAAGAAGATATTTCTTCTCCTCCTTCATGGCCATAAACTACTTCTAAACCCTAATTCTCTCCTTCCTATCTTCAACCATCTCTTGCACCATATCTCTCATGATGAAGAGCTCCTGCAACATCTCTTCACCAAAGGGTCTTGCTAAGGAAGATTGATTAGAAACAATGTTGGATGAATTTGCCATCTTCACACTTGTAATGCATAAAATAAAATATTCTTTGTTGGGATTTGAGAGCTAGCTCCTCAATATTGAACTTCTCCTATCTTCATATTATACACATAAACTTGAACACAATTAAATTCTCCTTGCAAAAGTACAAAAAAATAGCTAAAATGAGCTAAACTGTCGCTCTGATACCAACTTGATCTAAATAGGACAAACTATTTTTTCTGTGCTAGCTCCCTCATCAGTATAAAAGAAAAATGCTTAAGGATTGTGTCAAATATCATGTTTATGAGAGGTTTTATGTTTCAAATTTGTGTCTCTTTTTTGAGAAATTCATGAAGTAAATTAGCTTTAAAACACACAAAAATAGAAATTAAATCATAGAGAATATAATACATAACATGCACATTATAGAGTAGTGATGAAGGAGTTTACCCTTCTTGGGCTATGACTCCTTGGACTAGCTTCAATGGCTTGGCCCTCTCTTATTAATTGATCAAAAAATTGAATAAAATCATTTCCTAAGCTCTGATGACCCTCAAACCCACTCCAATGGCTCTCAGACATCCCCAATACCCCTGTTTTGGTTCTGACTGAGTTGAATTATGACTCTCTAGGAAAAGGTTATGCCTCTTTCAATAAACCCCACTAACTTCTCCACTAATTTAGTTAAGTTCCCCCTAACTAGAAGTTCTGCCAAAACTAGAGCAACTCCGCCAATTAGTGTGTAATTAATTTTAAGTAGGGATTAAGCACTAGTTAAGCTCTAACTACATGTTAACATAATCTGCAACTTAATTATGTATTAGCACTAATGAATAGAGTTTAAGTTTAAATAAATGTGTTTAGAGTTTTTTAAACTCCGCGCTTAATGGAGTGTCATTTTTTGGTTATATGTTCTGTTCATGTGGACTGAGGCTGGCCCTTCGGGGCTTTCCCCTCTTTTTCCCTGCCGTAACAATGTTTTAAACATAAATAGAAGTTGGGTCCTATTTTAATTGAGAACCAACTCGGAGCAGAGGTGGTAAGGTTTTGTGTTGTGGGGTGGTAGGTTGCGGGGTCGAACCTTGATGCCTCCATAAAAATTTTGACCAAATATTTATACAATAAATTTCGACCTTGGGGGGCACGTGGTAGGCTTCGGGCTTTCCACGTTTCATGACCTCATTGGTCCATTAGGGGAATTTTGAGGTCTAAAATGGGCCTCCTAAGGAAAATGTACAATCAAAACTCACTTTATGAAAACCAATCACATTTTAGGGGATGACATCATTCCTAATGGTTGAGGTGGCATTGCTTGAGTTAAAGGTACTTACTTGTCACATTCTTAATGGTGGATAAAAACTCATGGTTAACCATGGTAGTGCTCTAAGTAATTTTAAAGTCAAAGTAAAGTACTCATAATAAATGTCATTTCACACTTTTTGAATAAAAATATATTATTGTCATTTCGTATTTCTTGAAAGAAACAATGCATATCCCTATACATTTATTATATTATATTATGTTATATTATGTTATATTATATTTATATAGTATACTAATTACATGTTATTATACAATTTAAATAATATAAATTTTAATTAATAGCATATTGTATAATTAAGAATTTATAAATTTATATTTATATTTTATTTTAAGTTATTTAAGTACAAAGGAGAAATGCATTAGTTATTCAATGATAATGATTTTTTCTTGAAAAACTCATTCTTATTTATAGTCACATCAATACAATTTTTTTATTAATTTTATTTTGGTACAACTTTTGAATTGAATTTAACTATGTTTACATGGATTGTGGTGCAAAAAGTGAATTGCAAATTCATAAATATTATTTTATTGGTTTAGCTATTATTTTATTATTTCTTAGGAGGCCCATTTTAGACCTCAAAATTCCCCTAATGTAACCCAACACAAACCAACCAATCTGAAGCCGACACTTGTCACCACCTCATTCGTCCACCTATGGGAATATTCCAAGAATATTCCAAGGATTATTCCAAGGAATATTCCTTGGAATATACATTTTGCTAACTATGTTGTACGGATGCCTAGTCAACATCCCGATCACAAAATTTGCATATTTAGCCAAATGATCAGAACACTCGAACTTTCTCATACGGACTCCGTTTTGAGTGAAACGAAGTGTGCCAGAATTAGGAAGACGAAGCCTATCTGGTTATTCAAGTTCCACTCCATTATGAGAACTTTGAAGTTTCAGAAAAAAAAAATTCCCTGATTCAGTTTCTGATTAGCCAGATAAGGATTAACCTTAGCCTGTGTTTAGGCTTAGCTTATAAAAAATAATGTGTCGGTCCATTAAACACCTCACACAATATGGTCAAGTGCAGAGGTGATGTTCCATGTGAATTTTAAAATGCGCCAAGTGTAAAACCATTGTTATATGGTTATACCATGTACTAAATTAAAAGCACCGAAAACCATATTATTGCACCATGATGTGATATATGTAAATATTTTATTGCACTAAAACAAAACTTGCTTAGCTAATGAAACCACTTCCTGTGAATATCTTGGGAGATTCGACCTTGAAACCTACCTAGGGTATTATTAAAAATTAACAATTACACCAGTGCAGTGAGGTGTGAATAATGAAACTTCGGACAGAGATTTATGTAGGCCTGTAGATGCTCTTTTGGGCGTATCTCAGTCGTCCTTGAGCCAAATTGAGAATAGAGGCACACATTAGAGGGACATAAGGCTTCCTTTCAACAGTAACTAGAAGTGCATGAATGCATTGTTCATATGGTGAAATTTTATGTAAAGGAACACTTTGGAGCATTCCTAATAAAATGAACACCCACTTGGAAGCGAACCCAAAAACATAGTCCAGGAGGGATGAACTTCGTAATCAATGTATGTTGTGTTTGTGTCTTTATTTTTTGTTTTCTATTCTTCATTTCTATTCAAAAATTTTATGTTTAAGGCATAAAAATAACTCAATCTCCTTCATTCATTCACATAAATGCTTCCTTAGTCAATTGTGAAAGTAATCAATCCTGTAGATTTCATATCATATATTTTGGTATCAGAGCAAGGTTGATCATGTTTAAGCAAGGTATTTTCCAATGAATTTTGACTAGATCCAAATCGCAACGTGGAGAAGGGAAACTTGATGAGAAAATCCAGAAATTGGAAAGAGGAAAATATCTCGAAAGATGGCAGGTGAAAATGAAGAAGAAACTCTCGAGCCGAAGACTGACGAGAAGTTTCAGAAGATGTTCCTTAATATGCAACATAATATTGCAGAGATTTAGGGATATAAAAATACTAAATATGCAACTTCATCTTCTAAAGCCATGAAATAGAAAATGGGCAACGAAAAATTTGATGGTAATGGATCTCCTTCTTCTCCATCTTCATCATCTTCTTCTTGTTCTTTATCCTCTCACATTTCTAGTTCAAATTTAGATTCATAATAAGAGAAGAAACATAAGAAATATTCTTTTTTGAAGCATGATGTTAAGTTTGAACTACCCATATATGATGGTGAAATGGATCCTGGAAAGTTAGATAACTAGATTAAAGAACTTGAACTGTATTGTAGAATTCAAAATATTGTTGATGATTCTGCAAAAATTTAGTTGGCTACACCTAGAATGGGGGTTACAACCTTGATTTGGTGGGAGGGTAAAAATAAATTATATTTAAAGCATAAAGGTAAAATAATCTCCTCATGGTCTAAGTTTATTAAAGCTCTTATAAATAAATTCTATCCTTTAGGATATACGCAAAAGGTTGTAATGGATTGGAAACATTTAAGGCAAGGTAATGGACAGAGTGTGAAAGAGTTTACACAAGAATTCAGGAAGAATGCATTAGCACTTGATATTCCATTAAACACACGGGAATTTTTTTTTAATTTTATTGGACGTTTGAATTCTTGTTTGCAACATAGATTTCTTATGTTTAATCCCAATGAATTTGATGAAGTATGTGTGAAAGACATTCATATTAAAGCAGGGGGAAACTGTTTTAGTCAAATGTTTCAAAGAAACCAATCAACAATTCAGAGAACAAGGTTTCCAAAGAAGAAAAGGGAAATAAGTCAACAAAAAATAAGGACAAAGGAGAAAGGCCTACATTTACTTATTGTTAGAGGGTTGGACATGATGAATCCAAGTGTTGGAAGCTTCATCCGGAACTCAAGACAAAGAATCTCCTTAAGAATAATGCTGAAATGAAGGCTAATGCAGCAGTCCAACAAGATTTGTGATCTAACTCTAGTGACGAAAAGGATATAATCGCTATGGTTCTGACAGGTAATCCTTCTGAAGCTAGTTCTAGTTCTACTTGTTCTTCACCTTCTTCAAAATCTGATAATCTAGTTGAATATAAGAAGAGGATGGGATTTTTTCACATAATGGTAATATCCAAGCACACTAAAATTGACACATTATTTGACAATGGATCACAAGTAAAATTAATATCTAAGAAATTAGTAAGGAATTTGGAATTTGAAACCAAGAATCATCCAAAACCTTACCCTTTAGGATGGTTAAAGGAGAACACTCAGATGCATGTCACAAAACAATGTCGATTAAAGTTTTGAACATAGCTAATTTTGTTGATGAAGTTTATTTAGATGTGATTCCTTTGGACATATGTGGAGTTGTGTTGGGTAGTCCTTATCTTTATGATCGAGATACCATACTCTATAGAAAGGAGCATAAGTATCATCTCTTAAAGAAGGAATTGAATACATTGTCAGGTCACATATAAGTAAGACAAACTTGGATTTAATCGATGTTTGTCAAATGAAAAGACTCATAAGTTCAAGTAAAAAGTATTTTCTCATGTTTATTAAGAAACAAGCTAACGATAAGTATGATAAATTTGAAGGATGTGATTCTCAGTTTATGGAAAATTGGTTGAAATAGTTGATTATTATAATGAATTGTTTAAAGAACCAAAAATTATCCTTCCAAAACAAGAAATACAACATCATAATCAATTACTATCTGTTGCACCTCTTCTGAATATTGGCATGAATATATATCACTCAATAAACTAGACTTAAGAAATGGTTATTATTAGATGTGTATTGCAGAGCATGATTCTTGAAAAAAAACATGTAGGACTAGACATGGACTTTATGAATGGTTGGTTATGTCATTTGGTTTATTCGATCCTCCAACAAATTTAATGAGAATAATGAATGATGTGTTTTGATATTTTCTTGATAATTTTTTCATAGTCTATCTAGATGATATTCTTACTCTAAGTTCAAGTTGGGAAGTTAGAAGTTTCGTGGATGTAGATCAATATTGGAGGAAGTTTGTTTTTCATTTCTCTTTTATTGCATCACCACTTCATGCTTTAACAAGATTTAAACCCTCCTTTCAGTTGGGAGGAAAACAAAAAAAATCATTTGATACGTCGAAGCTAAAAATTGTAACAACTCCACCATACCTTCAACAACTATTTGAAATAGAAACTAATGCTATTGGGTATGCAAAAGGAAAATTAATTCATACAAATCATCAACCACTTCAATACCTTCAAACTCAAACTAAGTTGCAGCAATCTTGACATCATAGATGTATGGGTTTTTTGTAGCATGTCCACTTAGTAATCAAGTATAAGGAAGGTACAAAAAATAAAGTAGATTATATATTGTCAAAATATTCTTTGAATATTTCAGTTACTATGAAAAATATTTCTTTAGCACATGAATGTTACAATGAACAATTTGTTGCAGATACTATTTTCAAACATATTTATGAATCATTAACTCATAGTGTTTAGGTAGAAGAAGAGAATTAACATGTTTATGATAGGTTATCATACCATCTTATAAAGTTGAACATATCGTAGGGAGAAAGAGCTCATGTGATCAAGGAAGCACATTCTTCTAGTGGTTCGAGGCATGTTGCTATAGGAAAGACAATGGTACAACTACACAGGATTTTCCATTTGACTCAGATGTATGAAACAATTCACAAGTTCAACATGCATCATGATAAGCATCGAAAGGGTCATCACTTTTAGGTTGGTGATCAAGTATTTCTTTACATCAGAAGAGTGAGGTGGATGGAGATCAGAAGGGTGATGGAGTTGTAACCTCACCACATGTCTACTTAAAACCAAAATTTTGGTGGTCTAAAAGCTTCCAGTGGAGAGGAATGATCCAGGAGGATCCTTGAGTTACTCCAAGTTTAAAGGGTTCAAATATTTATGGAAATAATTCCAAGTGGTAGAGCCCGTCATTATGAGTCTGGCGGTACTTTTAGTTTCTAATTTGTTCTCTGAATGAAGGAGAAATATTCCGTTAAATTTTGTGGTGAATAGGTGCAGAAGGGGCCTTGCTAGCCATATGATGTTCCCACTACTCGACACATGGCAATAGTCAAATCAATGAATTAAAAGTTCAGTTTCAGGTGTAAGGGGCTAATGTGTTCTATGTGCATGGTTACAGGTGTATGGTGAATGGTGGTTTCCGAAAGTACCTCAACATGGGCCCATTTTTAAATTCAAAACAACATATTGAAATGGTGGTGCATTGTCAGAAGGTGCAAACTATGTTTAAAAGACCATATAATAAGGCACATTTGTAATGTTTAAACATAAACCATATGGTATGAAACCATGGTCGCGGAGTATTAAGCCTATAATATGGTGCATATATCATCAATATGGTAACTATGGAAAATAAAAATGTTGGAGAGTTAAACATTATTAAACTATGGTGAAAATGTCACAAACGGCGGAGTATCAAACTATGGTAAATAAAATGTTGGAGCGAAATTTTATGTGCTATGTGGCATGTTTATATGGCAGAGTTAGGATATGGTTCGAACAAACACAAATTCTTCAATTGGTGGATGAGCCAACAGCCACCACGGGATCAACAAAGCAGGCTTAAGGTTGGATGTTAATACATATGGCACCACTGAATAAGGATTAACCTTAGTCTATGTATAGACTTAGGTTATAAAAAATAATGTGTCGGTCCAATAAACATCTCACACCATATGTTAATGCGTGGGGGTAATGTTTAATGCGAAGTTTAAAATGTGCCAAGTGTAAGACCATTTTTATATGGTTATACCATGTATTAAATTAAAAGTGCTGAAAAGCATATTGTTGTTCCATAATGCGCTATATGTAAATATTTTATTGCATAGAAACAAAAGTTGTTCACCTAATGAAACCAATTCCTATGAATAACCCAGGAGGTTCATCCGTCGAACCTGCTTAAGGAATTATAAAAACTTAACCATTGCACCATTGCAGTTAGGTGTGAACAGTGAAACTTTGGACATAGATTTATGTAGGCCTGCAGATGCTCTTTTGGGCGTATCTTGGCTGTCCTTGAGCCAAATTGAGAACAAAGACAAGTGTTGGAAAACTTAGATAGAAGGCTTATTTTCTACAATAACCAGTAGTGCCTGCATGCACAATTTAGTTGCTAAAATTTTGTGTAAAGAAACTCTTTGGAGCGTTCCTAATAAAATGTATGCCCACTTGGAAGTGGACCCAGAGACATAGTCTATGAGGGATGAACTCCATAATCAATGTTTGTTGTCTTTGCGTCTTTATTTGTTGTTGTATATTCTTCATTTATGTTCATAAATTTTATGCTTAAGGTGTTAAGTAACTCAATTTCCTTCATTCATTCACATAAATGCTTCCTTAGTCAATTGTGCAGGTAATCAATCCTATAGATTTCAGATCAAGGGAGGAGTGATCATGTGCTCAAAAATATGCTCAAAAATGAAAATTATCGAAATTGTGTCAAACCCAAATGACTGGATATATATCTTCGTTTTGAATCTAGTGGAACTCATTTCGCAGAAAAATGACACCATATGCTCCCATAAAAGAGTTATGCTTGTTTTTCCAAATAGGAAAAATTCTGCCAAAATTGTGTAGGCTTCCTAGTCAACATTCCATCCATGTGACTGGGCATGGTTGACTGGGAATGGTTTACCAATCAGGTCGTGCCAATTGTCTACATTATATGGGTGCTAGTCAGAACCTTCGTTCAAACATCGCCAAGTCTTACCGGTCGGGCCACCATATTCATTGTTAAAAAATACGACCAAAACTATTGATAAAGATCATGTTTAGCGGAGGTCGAGGTAAGGGGCTAGGGCATAGCCCCAACCACCCCATATCATAGCATACGACCATTGGCAGGGAACTAGGGCGCGACCCTGCTAATCTGATTTTTAATTAAAAAATTAATTTAAAACGTAGGTTAAGTTAGTTTTAAATTCGGGTTTAAGGCGACATTATGCAAATGAACTATCTGACAAATTCACCTGGATTTTTGCCAAAATGGCATTTGGTTAGAAATTTATGGGGTGAATTTGTAGGATGGTTCCATATTTTGGGGATTTGTGGTGTGATTAGTAGCAAAACTAGGGAGACTCATAAATTCTTCAGTTTTTCACCAATTTTTGAGAAAAAACAGGCTAGACAGGCATTTTTTTTATAGTTTTGGAGTTCATGAAACAGGTTTTGAAGCCATTTGAGCACTGTAAATGTATTTAATCACCATATTTAGCATAATTGTATAGGGCCCAACCATTGGAAGTTAGACTAAGGAGACGTAACCCAAGAGGGGTGAATGGCTTCATCACTTGTTGTGTTATGGTTTTGTTAATGGGAAATTTGTCTGTTGTTTCTGTCATTTCAGAGTTTTAAATTCATGCTTTATGTGTTTAAAAATGTAACATAAAGGCTCATAAATTTCAACTTTAATACTTGAAATTTACAAACCCTCAAGCACATTTTCATTAAGATCTCACGCATATCAATTAATCAGATTATGTTATTTACAAATATTATTTAAAAATTTAAAAAATGGAAACATAACTATATCATAAAAAATTGAAATAGACCTTAATTATGTAAATTTATTATCATAATATTTATAAGAGTTCATAATATAAATATAATTTTTTTTGTTTTTCAAGTTGTCTAAATTAATTTTTTATAACACTTATCATTTCATCTAATATTTTGTTGTAAATAGACTATTTCATCTATTAATAAGATTATGATACTTAAAAATACAATTTTAAATTTTTAAAAGGGAAACACAACTATATCATAAACAATTAAAATAGTTCAAATAGATCTTAATTATGTAAAATTATTATCATAATATTTATAAGAATTCATAATAATAAAAAAGAGATTACATGAAGCCTGGCTTGTGGCTTGAGAAAGAGCAATCCAGGGGCATCTAAGCGGTCAAAAACACTGAGCATCACACCCATTCTGGACCACACTAGTACTTAACATGGTTAATTTTTTCCCAGGGAGTTTCTAACCAGTGAAATTCACATCATGGAGCGACCTAAAAATACAACCCCCATCACCGTCTATTTTAGGCCCGATGAGTAATAAAAAATATTTATTTAAAAACATTAAAAAATATAATATATTAGCTTGAAAATATCATAAAGTGCATTATTATATGTTTGACAATGACTATATGTGGTAATAAATGAGACTCATTCTCTCTTTCACGAGATTAAATTCCAGTTCCTTGTTAAAGAATTTAAAGTATTAGTATTTTAATTTACATATTATTTAAATTTCAAATTATGAAGTTCATCTCAAACATACACATGACAATGATAATTTGAAAATGTAACATTGTTACCATCAACTAGAACCATCCTAGATCCATTTAACTATGAATCTATCATACATCAAGAGGGATGAAATCCCTTGACCTGCAAACTTGTCCTCACATAACACTCCAGAAATAAGGTTTATGCCTCAAAAAATTAAATCGCTATGCATAATAGATTGGAGGTATATGGATCTAGACTAATATTAGATAATTACATTAAATGAAATTACCTAACTTACAATTCATTAAATTAACATAAATAATTATAAAATAAATATCCCTCTTAGATTTAGTTGTTTAGGTATTACCTTTATTACAACCATTAGGTTTTAAAATAATTTATTATATCAGATTTATATAACATTATTATTATATTAGAAATTTTTTCCAACGAAAAAATGAACTCTTTATCAAGGAAATAAAAAGTTACACATGCAGATGTCTAAGCATTAAAGTTTTTTCTAGAAAAATTATTATATTAGATTTTACACTATTATAATTCATTATATTAAATTATATAAAATAACGACTTAGATTATATATATATGATAGATTATGTATTGCAATTTTATTGATAATAATAATTAATGTATTAATTATTTGTAATTAATAGTTAATATTATAGATGTTTTATACTGATTAATTATTAATAATTAATATATTGAAAATAATTATATTAAAAATAGGTATATGGAGGATTTATTTTTATTATATATCAATATATTTGTTGAGATTCAACAAGAAAATCCTAGTGAAAATTAAGCACCTACACTAGGATGGAGCTTCAGGCTATTTTTAGGTGAATGTCTATTTATATATGCATGAGAAAACTCTATTTATAGATGATGTGTATTTATAGATGCATGAGAAAAATCTATTTATAGATTAGTTCTATTTATAGATGTATGTGCAAGTTATATTTATAGATTGCATGTCTATTTATATATGCATGTCGTCTATTATTATCCCTTAATAATAGTTGGACAATAAACAATAATCTATTCTCAATGAGCATTTGGAAATAGTTAAATAAAATGGAAAAATAGTTAGCTATAGGAAATTCAAGTTCAAAGGTTTGTTGGTGGGACATGCAAGTGGACTTAGTTGTAACTGAGTGATTCGAAGTTGTAACTGAGTTGGAAGTGTAGTTATGTGATTTGTAAAGTAGTTTAACTCAGTTAAGTGAGTTAAACTCAGTTATGCTAGTTGTAACTGAAGATGCACTAGTGAGAGATCAGTGAATTAATTGTTAATTAATTCACAATCAGTGGTTTCACATGCAACTGAAGACTGTTAACTACATGCATCTCAGATCCAATGAAGACCCAGTTGAGATGTAGGTGAAAGGGACAGTTTAACTATCATTTGTGACATTAGTGGGTGCACACATGAAACCACTTATCTTAACAGAATCTATTAGTTATGTTGTGCTAAGTGTCCTTTCAGTAATATAAACATGTACAATTTGTCTCCATATGTTTTCTTAAGGAATGAGAGTTTTGACCATGAAATATAGATGAATAAGTGACCTTTAAGCATAAAAATAAGATTTAAAAACACTGAACAAAAATGTATAACAGAGAAAAACATTCACACATAGGTTTTACATAGTAGCCGTGATGAAGCAGTTCACCCCTCCTAGGCTACATCTGCTGGTCCAGCTCCCAATGGCATGTCCCTCTTTGTCATTATGCTCAAAATTGTAAATTTCATGTGTTTATAAGCCTCTGATGGTTGTCTTATCTACACCAGTGGCTTTAGAATGCTCAAATTAGTGTAGTTAGACTCTTGTTTCACCAAAATTGGTCGAAAATTGACCTCCCAATGCATTTTTCCCAATGTCAGCTAAAAAAACTCCACTAAATGTGGAGATAGGCACTTAACTGCAGTTAAATTGATGGAAAGCCCTAAAATTTAGGGGTGTGATATTGTTCCCGCCACTGAAACTACATGCATTAACGTGAAATGGTTAGGCAGAGTGGTTGCAAGCCGACCCTCTGCCGAAACCCACGTGGTTTTAGTTTTAATAAACTCCAAAAATGTGGTGGAACTCAAAGTTAATGGTTCCCAAAACTGTTTTGCATAAACCGCGGTTTAAAACACATGTGAACAAGACTTGGCATTGATCACTGGGTTAAGGTTTAATAGCCACCAATTTTAAACATTAATGTTTCAGGTTATTGTTATACCATGTGAATGCCCCTTGGGGCCACCAGCGGGTTGGGATCACTGGCGGTCCCCTCCCCCAATACGTAAACTTACAAACCATAAATATATGTAGCAATCATACATTGTTAAGACATAACATATAGGCGAGTTGGTAGACAGTATTTGCTGCAGGCAGGAGGACGTGGGTTCGACCCCCCCGCCCGACTCCATAAAAATTTTGACACACGCTCCTAAGGACATGTGGCAGCCTTTGAGCTAGCCACGTGTCGCTTCTTCATTGGCCCAGTTACAAAACCATCAAAAGTCCAAAACTCCTTTGTACCACCTTCAATCAACAACCCATATTGAGCCACATGGAACAATCCTATTGGATGGAAGAAAAATGGAATATTTAAGGAATATACCTGCTGACTGTACCTGCATGCTGACTAGGCATCCAATCACAAAATTTTGTTGTTTGGGAAAATGCACAGAACGTGATATCTTCCTCATACGACATTTGTTTTTTGAACCATTCATGGCATCAGAATTGCAATGACGAGACCTTTCCGGTCACTCAGGTTTGGACCTGTTTCGAGCACTTTCATTTTTGAGCATAACACTTGATCGTCTGATCACACCTCCCCACTGGGAATATTTTGGACCCCAAAAGCTCTCTGGGTTATTGAACATGAAGATGAGGAGACTGTGTCCCAACTCTTCCAATCTTTACCCACTGAAATTTCCCTAATTTCATTAATTGGAGCTTTCCATGAAACGACAATTTTTTCCTTGATTCCATCGACCTACGATTGTTGTTTTTGACATTGTCATGCTGAAAATTTACTGAACTTGCATAAAAACAACCTAACTTTTTAGTGAACATCTTGTTTCTACATTAGTCTATAATCAAAGGAAACTTGGAATTACTCTCACCTTGCATCCTGTCCTTATGGTGATTTTTTGCTGAATTTGCTTTGAACTTGTGTCGATTCCTGACCAAGTTTCTTTGCCATTGTACCATGCATTTTTGAAACCAGCAATGAACATTTCTGAATCCTATGCATTCTTTTTCAAGGTGTTATGTCCACTCTTTGACTTTTGTAACTTCTTGCACTGACACTTTTTTTTCAGCACCGTTCAACACCAATGTCGACTGCTGCAACTGCTTATCATCTTCTTTCAAATACAACTTGATTTCAAATTGAAACACCTCATTACATACATCATCATTTGTTTGAAAAGGATTATGTAAAACTTCTCTTTTTTTAATCATCATCAATGTAAAGTTTTGGCTTGCATTGACAAGCCTCTTCATCTGCCCTGCATTAACTAAAGAAGTGTCCAGTTTTTTGTGAGAGCTCATATTTGAATAAATGGTATTTTCTCTCATGGTGACAAAAGATCGATTTCCTATCATACAATTAAGGACTTCCCAACACCATACCTGTTATATCAAGTGGAAAAACATATAATTCAACCGTTTCAATGAAATGTGTAGTTATAGCAAAGCGTAACATGCACTTCTCTGAAACCTGTAAATTTGCATGCTTACAAATCCAACCAAGTGGATATGGTTTCAGATGTGGAATGGTCTCAAGATTAGGTTTCTTGACCAAGTCTTTAGAGATTAAATTTTCTTGTGACCCACTGTTAAACAATGTGTCAACCTTGGTATGTTTGGAAATGACCCTCACATGAAACAATTCAATTATTTTTTCTTCATTTGGATCTTCTATGTGACAGTTAGACATAAGAGAACTGGGTTTATTTTAAATCTCTTTCTCCTTCATATTCTTTAGTCCCATAGCTATGATTTTTCTTTCATCTCCTGAATTTGACCCTAGGTCTTGTTCAGCTATTGAAACAAATTTTCCTTTCTCCTTGGCTTTCTATGTGGCCTTCAAACTTTCTCGTTTCAACTCTGGATGAAGTTTCCGAAAATGGTCTTCATCATGGATAGTTTATAAAAGTGTTCACAAAAGAATTTTCCCTTCTCTTTTCTAACATTTTCATTTCTCTTTTTCTTCCAATTACCTTTAAACTCATTTTCCCCATTCTCATTTAAGTTTTATTTTCCTCTTGCCTCTAGATGTGTGGCTTGAACACATAATGCGTCGAGGCTTGTAGGATTAAACATGATGATAGTATGTCTTAGGTCAGTATTTAAGCATCATATATACTTGAACAAGCTGTCTTGGATCTGCAAATCTGCTCCTAATAAAAGAGCTGTTCTCCTAAATTTTATAGTATACACTTGTACATTTTGTCCTTTCAATTGTTTAAAATTTTTCCAGTCCATTATGGCTTTCTATATGTGAGCTAATGGATAAAACTATTATTTTATTGCAGAAGCGAAATCAGTTCATGATAAAATAATATTACCATATTTCTTGATCTCCTCCTTTGTCTTGGCTTCCCACCAAACAAGTGTTGCAACTTCCATTCTCAATGAAGCTAGTTGGATTTTGGTATCATCATGATGAAAATTTAGGATTCTCAAATAAACTTCCAATTACCTAATCCAATTATCTAGCTTTTTTGCATTAACTTCACCATCAAACATTGGCAATTCAAACTTAACATCAAGTTTTAGAAAATGACTTTTACCCATGTTCTTTGACTTGTGTGGCGGACGTACTAATGATTAAGTAGAGGATGATGAAGATGAAGATGACGATGATGATGGTGAATTTCAACAGTCTCCATTTCCTCCATTTCCCTTATTTGATTTCTCGTCATCATTGTCGCCTCCTGACGATCCTTGTCCATCCTTTTGAAGTTTGGACCTTTCCTCTTCTAGTTTATCATTCCTTTCTTGAAAAACGACTCTCACCATTTCAATTAAGTCAAGAAATGCTTTTCTGTACACTCTTTCTTCCTCTTTGGGATCCATCTCTTCATGGATTTATCCTTCTCCTGGAAACATTCTTGATGCTACTTCTGCTTCTTTTGGAGGTGAGATAGTTGGTGGAGAATGTGGCAAACTTGCCGTCCTTTGTTGTGGCTCACTTTGAGAACCTCTTGCTTCAACCAGTTTTCCTTCTCCTCTCTTAAGCTTGAGCCAAGTAAGCATGAAAACCCTTGCAAACAGTTAATAAATCTTTGCACATAAACACTACAGATAAAACTCTAGCTTAGATACCAACTTGATCTGAAAGGAGTGTACTAGCTCTATTGTGCTAAGTTTCCTTTCAGTAATATAAACATGTATAATTTGTCTCTGTATGTTTGCTTAAGGAATGAGAGTTTTAACCATGAAATATAGATGAATTAGTGAACTTTAAGCTTAAAAATAAGCCTTAAAAACACTGAACGGTAGTGTATAACAGAGAAAAACATTCACACATAATTTTTACATAGCAGGCAAGATCAAGCAGTTCACCCCTCCTAGGCTACATATGCTGGTCCAGCTCCCAATGACATGTCCCTCTTTGTCATTATTACAAAAATTGTAAATTGCATGTACTTACAGGCCTCTAATGACTTTTTTCTCTACATCAATGGCTCCAGAATTCTCAAATTAGTCTAGGTAGACTCTTGTTTCACCAAATTTGGTTGAAAATTGACCTCCCAATGCATTTTTCCCAATGTCAGCTAGAAAAGCTCCACTAAATGTGAAGACAGGCACTTAACTTCTCTTAAATTGATGGAAAGCCCTAAAATTTAGGGGCATGCTATTGTTCCCACTTAAACCATATGCATTAACGTGAAATGGTTAGGTGGAGTGGTCACAAGCCGACCCTCTGCCGAAACCCACGCTGTTTTAGTTTTAATAAACTCCGAAAAATGTGGTGGAACTCGGAGTTAATGGTTCCCAAAACTGTTTTGCATAAACCGTGGTTTAAAACACATGTGAACAAGACTTAGCATTTACTTCCAGGGTTAAGTTTTAATAGCCGACAAGTTTAAACATTAATGCTGCGGGTTATTGTTATACCATGTGAATTCTCCTTGGGGCCGCCAACAGGTTGGGACCGTTGGTGGTCCCTGCCCCAATACGTAAACTTACAAACCATAAAGTTATGCGGCATTCATACATTACTAAGACAGAACATATAGGTGAGCTGGTAGATGGTCTTTGCTGCGGGCAAGAGGTCGCAGGGTCGACCCCCCCCCCCCCCCCCCCACCTGCCCACCCTGACTGCATAAACATTTTGACACACGCTGCTGAGAACACATGACAGCCTCTTGGTTGGCCACGTTTCGCTCATTCATTGGCCCAGTTAAAAACCATCAATGGTCCAAAACTCCTTCGTACCACCTTCAATCAACGACCTAGATTGAGCTACGTGGTGCCATCCTATTGGTTGGAAGAAAAATATAATATTCAAGGAATATACCTGTTGACTGTACCTACATCCTGACATTGCATCCAGTCACAAAATTTGACTGTTTGGGAAAATGGAGAGAACATGATATCTTCCTCATAATACATTGGTTTTTCGAACAGTTCACGGCACCGAAATCACAATGACAAGACCTTTCTGGTCACTAAGGTTCAAACCTATTTCGAGCACTTTAATTTTTGAGCATAACACTTGATCTCCTGATCAAACCTCCCCACTAGGAAGCTTTTGGACCCCAAAATCTATCTTGATTATTTAACATGAATATGAGGAGAATGTGACCCCACCATTTCAATCTTCATGCACTGAAATTTCCCTAATTTCAATAATTGGAGCTTTTCATGAAACAACAAATTTTTCCTTGTTTCTGTCGACCGACCATTGCTATCTTTGACATTGTCATGTTACAAATTTATTGAACTTGCAGAACAAACACCTAACTTTGTAGTAAACATATTTTTTCTACATTTATCTATAATCAAAGGAAACTTGGAATTACTCTCACCTTGCATCCTGTCCTTATTGCGTTTTTTTGCTAAATTTGCTTTGAAGTTGTGTTGATGCCTGACCAAGTTTCTTTGCCATTGTACCATGCCTTTTTGAAACCAAAAATGAACATTTCTGAATCCTGTGCCTTCTTTCTCAAGTTTCTTTTCCCTCTCTTTTACTTTTGCAACTTCTTGCACTAACACTTTTTTTCAGCACCGTTCAACACCAATTTTGACTGTTGCAACTACTTGTTATCTTCTTTCAAAGACAACCTGCTTTCAAACTAAAACAACTCATTACATACATAAGAATTTTTTTGAAAAGGATTATGTAAAAATTCTCTTTGTTTAATCATCATCAATGTTAAGTTTTGTCTTGCATTAATGAGCCTCTTCCTATGCTCTGCATTAACTAAAGAAGTTTCTAGTTTTTTGCGTTGAGATCTCACAATATAATCCTTGCCATCTTTGAATAAATGGTATTTTTTTTCATGGCAATGGAAGATTTATTTCTTGTCTTACAATTAAGGAATTCCCAACACCATACCTGTTATATCAAGCGGAACAACATCTAATTCTACTGTGTTAGTGAAATGTGTAGTTATTGTAAAGTGCAACATGCACTTCTTTGAAACTTGTAAATTGCATCCTTACAAATCCAACCTAGTGGATATGGTTTCGGATGTGGAATGGTCTGAAGATTAAGTTTCTTGACCAAGTCTTCAGAGATTAAATTTTCGTGTAACCCACTGTCAAACAATGTGTCAACCTCGGTATGTTTGGAAATGAGCCTCACATGAAATAATTCAATTCATTTTTCTTCATTTGGAGCTTCTATGTGTCAGTTAGATATACTAGAACTGGGTTTATTTTAAATCTCTTTCTCCTTCACATTCTTTAGTCCCATAGCTATGATTTTTGTTTCATCTCCTGAATCTGACCCTAGTTCTTGTTCAACTATTGCAATAGTTTTTCCTTTCCTTGGCTTTCTATGTGGTCTTCAAAGTTTCTCGTTTCAACTCTCGATGAAGCTTCCAACAATGGTCTTCATCATGGCTAGTTTTAGAACGGTGTTTGCAAAATAATTTTCCCTTCTCTTTTCTAACAATTACATTTCCCTTTTTCTTCCAATTACCTTTAAACTCATTTTCCCCATTTTCATCTAAGTTTTTTTTTCCTCTTTCCTCTAGATGTGTGGCTTGAACACATACTTCATCTAGGCCTGTAGGATTAAACATGAGGATAGTATGTCTTAGGTAGGTTTTAAGCCTCCTATATACTTGAGCAAAGTTTCTTGGCTCTACAAATCTACTCCTAATAAAATAGCTCTTCTCCTAAATTCTTGAGTATACATTTGTACATTTTTTCCTTTCGATTTTTTAAAATTTCCCCAGTCCATTATGGCTTTTTGCATGTGAGCTAATGGATAAAACTATTGTTTTATTGCGGAAATGAAATCATACATGATAAAATAATCTTAACATATTTCTTGATCTCCTCCTTTGTCTTGACTTCCCACCAAATAAGTGTTACACCTTCCATTCTCAATGAAGCTAGTTGGATTTTGGTATCATCCTCATGAAAATTTTGGATTCTCAAATAAACCTCCAATTGCCTAATCTAATTATCTATCTTTTCTCCATTAAATTCACCATCAAATATTGGAAATTCAAACTTAAGATCAAGTTTTATAAAATGAATTTTACCCATGTTCTTTGACTTGTATGGCTGATGTATTGAAGATGAAGTAGAGGATGATGAAGATGAAGATGAGGGTGATGATGGTGAATTTCCATTGTCTCCATTTCCTCGATTTCCCTTATTTGATTTATCTTCATCATTGTGGCCTCCTAACGATCCTTGTCGTTCCTTGTGAATTTTGGACCTTTCCTCTTCTAGTTTATCAGTCCTTTATTGATGAAAGACTCTCACCATTTCAGTTAAGTCAAGAAATGATTTTCTATACACTCTTTCTTCCTCTTTGGGATCCATCTCTTCATGGACTTATCCTTCTCCTAGAGGCATGCTTGATGTTGCTTCTGCTTCTTTTGGAGGTAAGCTAGGTGGTGGAGAATGTGTCAATCTTACCCTCCTTTTCTATGGCTCACTTTGAGAACCTCTTGCCTCCACCAATTTGCCTTCTCCTCTCTTAAGCTTGAGCCTAGTAAGAATGAAAACCCTTGCATACAGTTAAAAAATCCTTGCACATAAACATTAGAGGTAAAACTCTAGCTTTGATACGAAATTGATCTAAAAGGAGTGTATTATTTTTGTTGTGCTAAGTGTCCTTTCAGTAATATAAACATGTACAATTTGTCTCCATATGTTTTCTTAAGGAATGAGAGTTTTGACCATGAAATATAGATCAATTAGTGAACTTTAAGCATAAAAATAAGCCTTAAAAACACTAAACATCAGTTTATAACAGAGAAAAACATTCACACATAAGTTTTACACAGTAGGCATGATGAAATAGTTCAGCCTTCCTGGGCTACATCTACTGGTCCAGCTCCTAATGACATGTCCCTCTTTGTCATTATGCTCAAAATTGTAAATTACATATGTCTACAGGGGTCTAATGGTTTTTTTCTCTGCACCAATGTCTCCAGAATGCTCAAATTAGTGTAGGTATACTCTTGTTTCACCAGAATTGGTCGAAAATTGACATCCCAATGCATTTTTCCCAACGTCGGCTAGAAAAACTCCACTAAATATGGAGACAGGCACTTAAATATAGTTAAATTTATGGAAAGCCCTAAAATTTAGGGTCGCACTATTGTTCCCGCCACTTAAACCACATGCATTAACGTAAAATGGTTAGGCAGAGTGGTCACAAGCTGACCCTCCACCAAAACCCACACAGTTTTAGTTTTAATAAACTTTGAAAATGTGGTGGAACTCAGAGTTAATGGTTCCCAAAAATGTTTTTCATAAACCACAGTTTAAAACACATGTGAAAAATACTTGGCATTGACCATCGGGGTTGAGGTTTAATAGCCGCCAGGTTTAAACAGTAATGATGTGGGTTATTGTTATACCATGTGAATGCTCCTTGGGGCTGCCAGCGGGTCGTTGATGGTCCCCTCCCCCAATACATAAACTTAAAAACCATAAATCTATGTGACATTCATACATTGTTAAGACAGAACGTATAGGCGAGTTGGTAGATGGTCTTTACTGCTAGCAAGAGGTCGCGGGTTCGACCCCTCCCCCCTTGACTCCATAAAAATTTTGACACACTCTCCTGAGCACATGTGGCAGCCTTTGGGCTAGCCACGTGTCGCTCATCCATTGGCCTAGTTACAAAACCATCAACGGTCCAAAACTCCTTCGTACCACCTTCAATAAATGGCCTAGATTGAGCCACGTGGAGCCATCTTGTTTGCTGGAAGAAAAATGGAATATTCTAGGAATATACCTACTAAATGTACCTGCATGATGACTGGGCATCCAATCACAAAATTTTTTTGTTTTAGAAAATACACAGAATGCGATATATTCCTCATACGACATCGGTTTTTTGAACCGTTCATGGCATCATAATCACAATGATGAGACCTTTCTGGTCGTTCAGGTTCGGACCTGTTAAGAGCACTTTCATTTTTTAGCATAACACTTGATCTCTTGATCACGCCTCCCAACTGGGAAGCTTTAGGACCCCAAAATCTCTCTGGATTATTGAACATGAAGATGAGGAGACTATGTCCTCAACCTTCCAATATTTATCCATTCATTTCCCTAATTTCATTAGTTGGAGCTTTTCATGAAACAACAATTTTTTCCTTGATTTCGTCGACCGACCATTGCTGTTTTTGACATTGTCATGTTGCACATTTACTAAACTTGCATAAAAAAAACCTAACTTTGTAGTAAACATCTTGTTTCTACATTAGTCTATAATCAAAGGAAACTTGGAATTACTCTCACCTTGCATCCTATCCTTATGGCAATTTTTTGTTGAATTTGCTTTAAACTTGTGTTGATTCCTGACAAAGTTTCCTCGCCATTGTAACATGCCTTTCTGAAACCAGCAATGAAAATTTCTAAATCATGTGCCTTCTTTGTCAATTTTCTTTTCCCTCTCTTTGACTTTTGCAACTTCTTGCACCGACACATTATTTTTAGCAAGGTTCAACATCACTGTCGACTGTTGCAACTGCTTGTCATATTCTTTCAAAGACAACCTGCTTTCAAACTAAAACAACTCATTACATACATCAAAATTTGTTTGAAAAGGATTATGTAAAACTTCCCTTTGTTTAATCATCATCAATGTCGAGTTTTGGCTTGCATTGACGAGTCTCTTCATCTACCCTGCATTAACCGAAGAAGTGTCTAGACTTTTGCAATGAGCTCTCACAATATACTCCTTGCCATCTTTGAATAAATGGTATTTTTTCTGATGGCAATGGAAGATCGATTTCCTGTCACACAAGTAAGAACTTCCCAACACCATTCCTATTATATCAAGAGAAACAACATCTAATTCAACTGTGTCAATGAAATGTGCAGTTATTGCAAAGTGCAACCTGAACTTCTTTGAAACATGTAAATTTGCATCCTTACAAATCCAACCAAGTGGATATGGTTTCAGATGTGGAATGGTCTCAAGATTAAGTTTCTTGACCAAGTCTTCAAAGATTAAATTTGCTTGTGACCCACTGTCAAACAATGTGTCAACCTTTGTATGTTTAGAAATGACCCTCACATGAAACAATCCAATTCTTTTTTCTTCATTTGGAGCTTCTATGTGATAGTTAGATATACTAGAATTGGGTTTATTTTCAATCTATTTCTCCTTCATGTTCTTTAGTCCCATAGCTATGATTTTTGTTTCATCTCCTAAATCTGACCCTAGGTCTTGTTCAACTATTGCAATAATTTTTCATTTATACTTGGCTTTCTCTATGGCCTTCAAACATTCTGGTCTCTGGCTGAAGTTTCCAATAATGGTCATCATTGTGGCTAGTTTTAGAACAGTTTTTGCAGAAGAATTTTCCCTTCTCTTTTCTAATGTTTGCATTTCTCTTTTTCTTCCAATTATCTTTAAACTCATTTTCCCCATTGTCATCTAAGTTTTTTTTTCCTCTTACCTCTAGATGTGTGGCTTGAACACATACTTCATATAGGCTTGTAGGATTAAACATGAGGATAATATGTCTTAGGTAGGTATGTAAGCCTCCTATATACTTGAGCAAAGTGTCTTAGCTCTGAAAATCTACTACTAATAAAAGAGCTCTTCTCCTAAATTCTTGAGTATACGCTTGTACATTCTGTCCTTTCAATTGTTTAAAATTTTTCCAGTCCATTATGGCTTTCTGCATGTGGTCTAATGGATAAAACTGTTGTTTTATTGTAGAAATGAAATTAGTCCAAGATAAAATAATCTTACCATATTTCTTGATCTCCTCCTTTGTCTTGGCTTCCCACCAAACACGAGTTGCACCTTCCATTCTCAATGAAGCTAGTTAGATTTTGGTATCATCATCATGAAAGTTTTGGATTCTCAAATAAACCTCCAATTGCCTAATCCAATTATCTAGCTTTTCTACATTAACTTCACCGTCAAACATTGGAAATTAAAAGTTAACATAAAATTTTAGAAAAGGACTTTAACCCATGTTCTTTGACTTGTATGGTTGATGTACTGAAGATGAAGTAGAGGATGGCGAAGATAAATATGAGGGTGATGATGGTGACTTTCCACTATCTCCATTTCCTCCATTGTCCTTCTTTGATTTATCTTCATCATTGTGGCCTCCTCACGATCCTTGTCCTTCCTTGTGAAGTTTGGACCTATCCTCTTCTAATTTATCATTCCTTTCTTGACAAAGGACTCTCACCATTTCAGTTAAATCAAGAAATTCTTTTCTATACACTCTTTCTTCCTCTTTGGGATCCATCTCTTCATGGATTTATCCTTCTCCTGGAGGCATGCTTGATGCTGCTTCTACTTCTTTTGGAGGTGAGCTAGATGGTGGAGAATGTGGCAATCTTTCCCTCCTTTGTTGTGGCTCACTTTGAGAACCTGTTGCTTCCACCAATTTTCCTTCTCCTCTCTTAAGATTGAGCCTAGTAAGCATGAAAACCCTTGCAAACAGTTAACAAATCCTTACACATAAAAACCGAAGAGAAAACTATAGCTCTGATACCAACTTGATCTGAAAGGAGTGTATTAGTTCTGCTGTGCTAAGTGTCCTTTTAGTAATATAAACATGTAAAATTTGTCTCCATATGTTTGCTTAAGGAATGAGAGTTTTAACCATGAAATATAGATTAATTAGTGAACTTTAAGCATAAAAATAAGCCTTAAGAACACAATATAATAGTGTATAACAGAGAAAAACATTCACACATAAGTTTTACATAGTAGGCATGAAGAAGCAGTTCAGCCCTCCTGGGCTACATATGCTGGTCCAACTCCCAATGACATGTCCCTCTTTGTCATTATGCTCAAAATTTTAATTTACATGTGTTAAAAAGCCTCTAATGGTTGTTTTCTCTGCACCAATGGCTCCAGAATTCTCAAATTAGTCTAGGTAGACTCTTGTTTCACCAAAATTGGCCGAAAATTGACCTCCCAATGCATTTTTCCCAATGTCAGCTAGAAAAGCTCCAGTAAATGTGGAGATAGGCACTTAACTATAGTTAAATTGATGGAAATCCCTAAAATTTAAGGGCATGCTATTGTTCCTACCACTTAAACCACATGCATTAATGTGAAATGGCTAGGCGGAGTGGTCACAAGCTGACCCTCCACCAAAATCCATGTGGTTTTAGTTTTAATAAACTTCGAAAATGTGGTGGAACTCAGAGTTAATGGTTACCAAAACTGTTTTGCATAAAACGCAGTTTAAAACACATGTGAGCAATACTTGGCATTGACTGTCGGGGTTAAGGTTTAATAGCTACCAAGTTTAAACATTAATGTTGCGGGTTATTGTTATACCATGTGAACACTCCTTGGGGCCGCTAGCAGGTTGGGACCGCTGGAAGTCCCCTCCCCGAATACGTAAACTTACAAACCAAAAAGCTATGCAAAATTCATACAGCATTAAGACACAATGTATATGCGAGTTGGTAGACGGTCTTTGCTGTAGGCAGGAGGTCGCAACGTCGACCCCTCCCCCCCTAACTCCATAGAAATTTTGACACACTCTCTTGAGGAAAAGTGGTAGCCTCTGGGCTGGCCACATGTCTCTCATCTATTGGCCCAGTTAAAAAACCATCAATGGTCCAAAACTCCTCTGTACCACCTTCAACACATGACCCATATTGAGCCATGTGGAATCATTTTGTTGGCTGGAAGAAAAATGGAATATTCCAGGAATATACCTGCTGACTGTACGTGCATGCTAGTTGGGAATCCATACACAAAATTTTTCTATTTGGGAAAATAGAAAGAATACGATATCTTCCTCATACGACATTATTTTTTCAAGTCATTCGTGGCGCCAGAATCGCAACGACGAGACCTTTTCGGTCACTCAAGTTTAGACTTGTTTTGAGCACTTTCATTTTTGAGCATAACAATTTATCTCCTAATCAACCATATACACATTGGATGTTTCCATGAGGATTGTGAAGTCAAGAGAAACATGATTCCATTCATTCAGGGATTGCTATTAGCTGGGATTCCACAGTGGAGTCAGGCTTTCTGGAGGCAGTAAATTGGCACATGAATTTGCCAATTTTTGTATGACAGTGTGAGACGATTATATATTGTACTAAGAGCTCTTGGATTAGAGTTTTGTATGAGATTGTTTCATGATCCATGATATATACATAATATATTATAGTGGGGTTTTTAGCTTTATGCTTTCCCAGTAGAAACATCTATGTTATGTGTGATTGATCTTTCTTCATGATATTGCAATTGGAGATTATGTTTTAAATTCCGCAAATATTTTTTGTACAAGCGATTTTACATTTACACTACAAGAAAAAAGGACATTGGTGAGGGGCGAAAATTGTCACCATAAGCTCATTGGTGAGGGTCAAAATAGCCTTTATCACCAAAAATTGAACGTCACCAAAGGTGGCGTCGCCGAAATTATAGGCGTTGTGGTGACATTCAAGATCTGTCACCAATAATGATTTATAATGATGGATTGTGACCGACACCATTTCATATGAGCAATGGTGATGGACAATAGCCTCCGTCACCAAAAAACTTAATGTCACCAAAGGTGGCGTCACCAAAAGTATATGTTGTGGTGACATTCAAAGTCCGTCACGAATATTGATTATAATGACAGGTAGTGACCGTCACCATTTCATATGAATAACAACAATTTTTTGTGATGGAACTTTCATGGCCGTCACTATTGGGGCATATATATGGCAACGTTCATTGGCCATCAGCATTTCATATTTGGTGAGGGTCAAAAAATTTCATCATAAGCTCATTGATGACATCAAGTTCTGTCACGAATAATGACTATAATGACAAATAATGACCCTCACCATTTCATGTCAAAAACAATGATTTATGGTGAAGAACCTTTCATGGTCGTCACTATTGATGTGTATATATGGTGGCATTCATTGACCGTCACCATTTCATATTTTGGTGAGGGTCGAAAAATGTTACCATAAGCTCATTGGTGATGGTCAAAAGAGTCTTTGTTACCAAAAACTAATCGTCACCATTCCATATGAATATCAGGGCACGATGGAATCGAACCACCAACCTCCTGCTTGTAATGTAAGTGCTCTTCCATTGAGCTAGCACCCTTCAAAGAAATAGACTTTTAAGAATTATATCTTGAAACTTTATAGATTGTAAATTCTACAACTTTCAATAAATTAAAGTCTCGGCAATCTTTTACTAAATAAGCAAAACATCATCGAATCTGTAGGTATCTACCTAATGGTTATGGAAATTTTGAAAAGTGGGTAAAGGATAAAATAATTACGTATAAGAGACTCAATCTGTTTAGTTGAATACTCAATTAGAATTGAAACTCTGAATACATTTATAGCCTACAAATGACCTATAACTCTCAAATGCACCAAATATTGCAAAGGAAATATCACAAGTGGGTAGCATATGGAAGAAGAGCATTGATGAATACAGATGCAATGTGTTACATGTTGAATGAAAGAAAAATGTCAATGTTGTTGTTGGGTGACCTTTTATAATTGGGACCTTTGTCTTTCCTTTATCACGTAAATATTCAAATTAAAAATTAGAAATTTTAGATATTTGAATGATATCGAAACTTCTGTGCAAGTGTAACACGGATCTCAGTGGAACCACAAGAAAAAAAAAAAAAAATTATATATATCCCCTTCACATAAAGCAACATGCGATTTGGAATTTCACAAGTCCGCACTCAAAACATGACAACAACCAACAAATAAAAAATATTGAAACTTATCACAATAAGAGTATCTATTTTCAGCAGTAAACACCAAACAATAATACAGTTATTAGTTCACTTTAAGACTACAAAACATTGGAAAAAAACAATGTGTTCAATTATCCACTAGTACAAAATGGACTTAATTCTAATGAAGGAAAAGATTTGATACTAAATCACAAATAAAAATGACCAACAACAAGATATTTCCAACTGTCCAAACATAAAATTACCCCCATCATTGTTTGTAAGTGAATTTATGACCTGGAGAATTTAAGATTCCAGTTCTAACCCTTGGATTATAAAAGACTAAATCATGTATTATTTTCAATGCAGTGGTTTATGAGAATTGTGTCAATCCAAGAGGGTTGAATTGCAATGACCCCATACTGTAGAATGTGAACATGCTTTGCAAATTTTGTTAGCTCGAATCCCAAGGCAAAGGCCCCACTATTGAATGTTCATGAGTCCAAATGATAGGTAGGCTAGGTTTTGATGTTATGCTTAACTATTATAAAACGAAAGTATAATAAATAATACAATAACCTCCAAAAAGATTGCGTGAGGAGCAACACAGGAGCTTAATCAAAGAGTTGAAGAGTAAAGGGAGTCCTTGGGAAGGTAAGATAGGTTACTTAATGTCCAAAAAATGACCAAAATTACATCAACAAGACTGCTCAATTCATAAGTGGCAGTACAAAGTTGGATTTCAAAGGCCACCCCTATAAAATCAAGAATCGGTCCTACTTAAAAATATAAAAGCATGATTATCACAATGCTAAGAAGAAGAAAGACAAATCTCTGGAGCTAATTACAGGATAAGCATCAATGCATTGAATTCCCACTGTCAAACAGAGGGTATTCCTCTAAAGTCGAAAGGGAGGTTATCCTACCATCTCAAGGTCTGGATAGAAATTCGGGTAAAAGAGATGGATCTTGTCTAGGGGATGTCTCTCTGTATGGAAAATATGGCCCTCTACATGGAGCTGGTATAAGGGAGTTTCCTAAAAATCTAGCATGAGTTATCTTGAAACCCCATACGACAACATCGCATGGGATTTTTTATCAAGGGTTGGGATGCCTCTTATAACCCAATATATCATTGTTGCCTTGTGTCACTTGTAGAGGTTTTATCTTTTAACCATCCTATATTAAAATCTCTTTCATCTACCCTGTTGATCATATGTTCCAAGTCCAACTCAAAACGTTATATGGAATACACATGATCCTCATGCACGGGAGACATAACATATAATTTTTCTTGGAGAATTTCTTTCCTTGTCATTCTTACATTATTCCTCATGTTGAGAGAACACATGCCTCCACAGCTGGAATTCCATATAACCAACCCAAGAAGCTAGTGATCTTGAAATATGTGTGAGTCTTTGCCAAGCTAGAGGGGTTGTGGCAGAGATGGGAGGAAAGCATTGTGTTTGAAGAGAGAGTTGTAGAGTAAGCAACATGGAATCTCATTACTCACTTGTTTAAATCAATGTAAACTGAAAATGAGCTAAGGTATCTTTGAAATCACATTATCCACTTGTCTGATTCATCACTGCAATGAGCCAAGGTATATGAATTTCAAGGATTCCCAAAGAGAAACTAGTAGCTCAAATTCTTTATGCCAATACTGTGGAACTAGAGGGGATGGATTCAATGGATATCATAACCTTGTGTTGTGTTTTGCTAAGTGGAAGAGGTTTTTCACTGTTTGAATGTTGGGTGAGATATCTACGTAAGCTTTCAATGATTGAAAGAATTTTCGGTGTTTGGTTGTGGCAATTTTTTTTTAGTATTGTGGGTTGGGATGGATGAGAAATAAATCCAACAACCATCCTTTGTCCCTGTGGTGTCATAAACTAGTTTGGGGGTGGCATTTACATAATATTCTTTTGGTTGGGAAGTTGATCACTCATTTGTCACCAATTTGATGGATATATTCATGGAAAAGCTGAGGGATTATCATCATTCTCATGCCAGATTATCATCAAATAATACCACCAGACCTCCACGGGGATATTTGTCTTTTTAGAATCATTGCCAAACCCATCCTTTTGCTTTTAAAAAATTTACCTACAACCATTATGACGTAAAATAATAAGTGGTGTCACTAGATGGTGTAAAAAGTATAATTTTGGAAACAATTACAGAACCATATGACATTATATGGGTCAATGGTTCGATTCTATGTTATCCTTGAAGACTTATGTTTTTATTTGCTAAAAAACTATATACATCCTCACACAAACTTTCAGCAAAATCCTATGAATATTTAATGATTAACGATTAGATGGCAATATGGTCATGAAGATTCATATTAGAGATTGGAAGAATATTTGATCTTCCATAACCAAAATGGAAAAAAAATATGAAGGACAAATAACAACAATAAAATATATTATATCTAGATAGTATCAATGTAGAACTAACCTACTTCACAATTTAAGTATTTAGTAACTCTAATTGCCTTCATCGTCCATGGGTTCTTTGATAGACAATGATCGGGTGTGTTGTTAAAGCACTCCTAGATGTTAAGTCACTGGTTCAATTCCCCACCCTATTTGGGTGTTATTATTGGACATGACTATGATGTAGCCTTACCAATGTCAAATTCACAAAATATAAAAAAAATTCATCAAAATCCAATTTTCACCTGTTCCAAGGAATGTAGAAGGAAACATGACCTGTGTAACAAAGATGAATTGGTCTAAGATTCTAACTATAAAATTACATAAGAAGAAAAAAGATAAAAACAAACTAGATGCCATTTCACATGCATGATGAGGACGTTACATATAAAATGAAGCAATTGTAGTCTATAAACAACACATCATCACAAAATTCCATCCACATCATCACTGATATTCAGCAAAAAGACAAGAAAATTTGAGTATCAAAGAAACCATAAGAGGTTGTGTTCAAATAAACCTTGTTCTCTATATGGACAAGTATAAAGCTGAATCGAAAAGCCTCTGAAAGAATAAATTCAACATAATATATCTTTTAATATGTGATATTTATGTTAAAGGAGATGAAGAACTAATTCAAAAACTCAATACAACCCTTCAAAGACAGCCAAAATCCCATAAGTCTACGAAACCCTCGGGTATGACAACCAATCCAAAATAATTGAGGCCAAGTAAGAGACATATGATGTTGCTAAGACAATTTTCAGTCATAGGTCCATAGTTTTTGTGGATATTATTTTTTTGGACTATAATATTTGTCTTCATGGATATCCTATATGCAGTATACTTTAGTGGCTCCTTTCAATTCTCCACTGAAAATCCCCTTTTCCTGGTTGTGGAATTTTGTTCGTACTTACTACTGGTACACTAGTGTTTTGAGGAGGTTCTAACTTCACACAATCCACATTCAACATTAAGGGGGGAAGGTCCAATATTATAGACTAGTCATTTATCTTCCTTCCCTCTTTTCTATCTTTAGTGAGGATATTGTGCATAGGGAAAACCCTATGTTGAGATGGTTATTCATTAACCTTATCACTTATTTTCACCATTTGACTCCTGAAAATTGGAGAAGTGATTATGATATTGAAAGGAAGCCTAAAGAAAAGTCTTTTTATAGAAATGATACGTTGTCAAGTGGTGCATTTCATTCTCAAGGGAGAATGGAATCTAATGCATATATAATGGAATTACCCCCAAGATGCATTAACAGGAATACTAAAGACAATATATCAAAAGAGTAGAAAAAGATCTCAAGGTTTGTTCTCCACACCTCTTTCAAAATAATGATTGTATAAGGAAAGATAGAATATGTTATGAAGAAGCATAGAAAGGCTCAACAATTGATGATAATGATTGTTCAACTTCTCGCTTTGAATCACATTATCACCCAAATTTTCCAGCAGGGGAAATGGACAGGTCAAGAAAACACAAGTTAAAAGGCATTAAGAGGTGCATTCACGAAGAAGCAAGAGAGAATTATGAATATTTATCTATTTTAGTTGCTTTGAACTATGGTATTCATGGTGTGATCAGTAACAAATATTTCATAGTTTAACAAAAGACTACACTTCAAGAAGGAAGTGGTAAATCAAAATTCATTGATATTCCCAAAAACGGTTGTGGGATTCCTTGGAATTGGTCCAGAATACATGCTACAGGCAAAAATATATTGGATTTGGAAAGTAGGATCCTCTCATGTGGGATTTAAAATTAGAACACACAAAAAATTGAAGGGCTTGCATCACAATTTTATTACAGTTCTCAAAGGGTGTTTTCTACTACATTAGAAACATCTAATCATTCTATTTCTTCTTTATATTTTGATTCTGAGTCACTTCCCCTACTAATGGAGTCAGGTGGGTCTCATAAAAGTATATATACAAATACACAAGGAAGAATTCATTTAGGTGAGCTAGATCTCTATGCTGACCATAAATATGTCTTAAACAAAGTATTGACATGGTTTCTAAAACAAGATTGATCGATCATTATGGACATGTACAAGATATTATGGGTAGTGGTTGTTTCAAATCTCAAGCCTAGGTGTAGGAGCTTGTCTCAAAAGTATGTTCCAAATACATTTGGAGAATTGGTTGCAAAAAAATTAGCAGCTCAAGCTCTCATGAATGATATATTGAGGAGAAATATTTCCCTAGTTTATGTGTTCCATGGTCCTCAAGGAGTAGGTTAAACATCATTTGGTAGAATATTTTCAGCAACCATGAACTTCAATTCTCTAGATCTTTCGCGACCTTGTGGACTTTGTTGTTCATGTTTATCTCAAAGTCTTGGTAAGAATTTAGATATAAAAGAAATTGGTGGCATTGGCTCCTAGGCATTTGAGATTTTTTAGATAGCCCTTGAAAATGTGGTTACTTATTCCCCATCCTTTCATTATGGAGTCTTTATATTCGACAACTGTGATACTTTGTCAAGTGATGATTGGAATAAATTCTCAAAAGTACTTGATGAAATACCTTGATATATAGCCTTTATTCTCACCACTTAGAATATAAAATGCCTACTCCATATAAAAGTCAACTCGAGAAAAAAAAATTTGTAAACTTGGTGGGACCACATCTTCATCATGTCCAATATATCACCCCGATCGAGGGGAATTGAACCGGTGACTTCAAATCAAGGAGGGCCTTTACATAGCACCCAATCACCGTCTATCTAATACTGCATGGACAAATTTAGTTACATGTTTAGGGTAGAATAATGATAACCTTAGATAGGTATTCTTAACCCTAACAATAGCATTAGAGATGAAGAGGAAGATTCTAAAATTTTCTAAAATCCACCATTGCCAGCCTTCACGTATGGTCTACCAATGTTTCTTTTTGAAACGTTTTCACATATTTGAAATCACACAGATAAAAACTGTAGTGAGATGATAATAATAATCTTTCCACGAAAGGTGAACAAAGAGGAATTTGAGAAAGAAAGAATGAGCTCTGCCAAAGTCATAAATTTTTCAATCTATCAATCAAACTTCTAAAGATGAAACTGCTAAAGCATGCAACCCGACAAGAAGATGAGGAAGGGATATGAGAGCAGCATGAGAAAAAGAAAGATCAATCCACACACAATAGATGGATCAACCATATGCACCACCAAGATTCACCGAAAAAGTAGAGTACTGTACTAAAGAATCTCTCTAATTTTGTGTTTCCCTTTGCCTATTTTGAGCCATCCACACACAGTAGACGGATGAACCAAAAGCACCACAAAGGTTCACCAAAAAAATAGAGTACTAGACTAAATAATCTCCCTAATTTTGTGCTTACCTTTGACCATTTTGAGCCATCCACACATGGATCAAACAGAAGCACCACCAAGATTCACCAAACAAATAAAGTACTACACTAAATAATATCTCTAATTTTGTGTTTACCTTTGCCCATTTTGAGCTTTTGGTGGATTAAACTATCACGAATTTTCTATTTTGGACCTTGAGTCCAGTGCTTAGTGTAAATGTGGATGTAAACCATAAAAATACAATTTATTTGCATATTGGGGAACAATCGATACTTTTGTTTCTATTTAGCCTAATTTAGCACAACAAAACTAGGGAAAAATCAATGGGAGCAAACATTTTGATTTCTCATTTTGATTCATAATGTAAACCCTTCGGATGAAGACCCGCTACAATCAAGACCTTTATTGTTCCAAAAACAAGAAAATGAACTTAAATGAAACAAATATGATGAAGTTATGCAAGTTCTGGAGGCAAGAAAGATATTCAATTAACAAAAAGCATTTAAATCATACCTTAATCATGCCATTTATAATTGATGATAGAGAGACATCAACAGGAAATATAATGGCAATGTTTGAGGTCGAACCATATACTCAATGCAAAAAATTCCATGCTGCCCTTAGAAAAATCTGAACACTCATTTACATCTCATCGCCTACCATTTATATCGAATGGTGCAAAACATTCTCCTGCAATTGTTCACACCCGAAGATGCAGTTGTTCAATAAATAAAAATTTGACAAAAACAAAATTGATATAAGCACAAAACCAACAATGCAAGAATATACATAGATTCATGAGTAATAAAGTAGTTGAGTATGATACGATTATTCCAGAACTATACACCTATTGAGGAAGCCAAATATATATATATAACATAGGAAGCGTAGGTGTGGTTTGCCTACACCGAAGACTATGCTTATATATAGAGTACAAAGTTGTGGAAAGAGTGATCAAAACTTCCCAAGTCTCCAATAAAATACAATAAAGTGGATAAGTGATCAATTTAGACTAAGTCACCCACAAGAGATCATGTTCACTAAACCAAGTCTCGTCAAAGGAATTTATTTCTTCAAAAAAAAGAATAGAGATTGTGGACTCCAAGTTAACCCCCCTCATTGTCATAGCCTCTGCAAGATCTACTTGAAATAGAGGAACAAGAAACCTTCAACAACATCTCAAGTTTGTACATGGTTTCAAGTTTGATTGAACCTCATTGAAGTATGGCATCATCTCAACCACCCTATCTCCTTATTGTTTAGTGTAGTGGGACGAAAATGCTATTTCCCAAACATCCATATGTGAATGTTGCAAAGATGAAAGAGAGAGAATCTTGTGGTAGGGGCTCAGGGATGGTGTCAAAGATGCTTGAACATAGAAAAACTGGTTATCTTGACTTGCATTAGAAGAAATTAAAATGATGATAGACATGTCAATAAATTGCAATCAGGTGATGTGGTAAAAAAGAATCACCTGGTAGAAAAGAAACCACAAGCTCACACCTACAGATGCCTTGAAGAAATGGAACAAAAAAAATGATTTCGGCTATTTACACCAATGTCGTGGAATCAGCAAAGACTTGGCTTCCCTGGGACTTCGTGAGACTCAATGACTTGGGAAATGCTCAGCAAAGACAATAAACCCTTAAAACACAATAAATTCTATGCACAAAAAATATTGCAAGTTTATGGTGAGTATGGTCATTGGCAATTTTGCGGTGAGTCTTGCCAAGCATCAAAAGTTTTCCACGAATCTAGCGAGTAGATACTTTTGTGGGCCAGTCTTAGGTGAGTACTCACCCCAGCCAAGACTCTGCAGGACTCATGAGTCTTACCTGAGTCATTCTACACTAGTTTAAAGGCTCCGAAGGTTCAAATGACACTGCATACAAAAAAAAATAAAGATGATGAAAAACATAGATTAATAAAACAATGATCTAAGAGATACATAAAAATTGAAACAAAATGCACATGCTTGGTAAAAATATATAAACTTGCATGGTTAGTGAGTGAAAAATGCACAAGTACGGGATGACATGGACTAAATCAAACACAAGTTAATAAACAAAAACACACATGAAAACTATAATAGTACATTAGAAACAAGTGAATAAATAGCATATCTCCAATCTCGGCCTCTTGATATTAGAAGTTGTTGTAGATTCCATTTCTGGAGACTACCTTATTAAGTTGTTGGAGACTTTTGGTCACACTATCACCTAAAGCTATAGTGCTGAGGGGCATGGAAATAATCATTCTTTTTTTCACATAATTGCCATCCTGTAATAATGGATTTCTCGCTTGCAAATGGAATTTTACCATAGCAACTAAATATTCTCCAACAACATCCTTGCAATCATCACCTAGTGCAGATCCTGCTATCCTATCTATCAATCTTACCACTAGTCCTATGTCATTCACAGCCAAACTCAAGGCCTTTGGGGAGATTGAATTGATTTGTGTAATTCAGAACAAAGCATAACATCAAACAACCTTACATGATATATACATCTCAACATGAAACCAAATATTAGTTAATAGTCAATTTTTGCAATATTCACAGTAAATATTATGACTATGTTTATATTGTGTAAGTGCAAACCTTAACTAGAAAAAGTGGTCCCAGCATGCCAGCATAATATAGTTCTAATTTTAGTTCAAGTATTTCATAAATTTACTTATCACCAAGGATGGAAAATTGGCAATTAGCCAAACCTAACAAAGTCGATCAAAAGCAGATTATAATGCTCATAATATTCAATATCACATCCTGAGATTCTTCAATTATAGTATAATAATAAGAGAGACTGACATTATATGTTACTTTTGCTGGTGACAAAGAACCAATCAAGTCTCTCATATTTAGATTGCTCAGGTCCTAATTGAGATCTGACTACAGTGACATGTCCTTATGATTGGATTTTTTTTCCATATTAGTACTCCCTTCATTGAATGCCAATCCACCAACAAATAAAATGAAAAGGAGGAACTAAAAAGTAGACATAACCAATCCTCTAAATAGAATGGGGTACATTAGGCAGGGCTATTCAACCAGGATTATTGTAATTTGTTACAACTTACAATACAGACTCCCAATGCCATTCCTTGATCACTATTTTCTACTGTGCATATGCAGTGTGCACAATCCAATGATCAACAACTCATCCTCCACTGTGTAACACAGAGATGGTGAATTGGAAGAGTAATAAGGGAATCTGACACTTCCTCTGTTAGTTTTGTTGGTGATTGACAACTGATAAAGTATAATATTTAGATTGCTAAGATCCTAAATAAAAGCTATTTATTCAGTGGAATGTCACTACAATGGAATTATTTTCCGTATTAGGACTCCCTTCCTTGAATACCATTCCATCAACACATAAACTGGAAAAGAAGGAACTAAAAAGTATACATGATCAATCCTCCAGATAGGACAGGGTACATTTGCAAGGGTTGTTCGACCATAATTATTGTAATTTGTTAAAATTAAGACTCCCAATGTCATTCCTTCATCACTATTTTCTTAGTTTCAAATGCACATTGCAATCACTAGCAATCATCCTCTAGTATGTAACACAGAGATGGTGAATTCAACTCCAAGACAAATCTTCAAAAGAAAATAATAGTATAATCATCCCTGGGACTTGTAATGTAATAATTTAAAGTAAAGCTCCTGCAGGTTTTCTAACCAACCCCTAGCTCTATTCTCCTACTATATAAATTACTTGTTAGACAAATTTTAATAGTAACAGTGATTGTTCAAACATATGGCTCAATAGCCCGAGAAATAGCATTAGTTTTAAGTTTTTAACTTATTGTTCCTTTACATCCTTGGATAATTTATGCACTTTCTTTTACCTAATTGCTTGCAATGAATGATAATTGTCTTTGGGAAAAAATATGCATTATAATGTGACTTGATGGAGGATATCGCTGCCCACAAAACATAAACCCTAGGATTCCCATTACAGCATCTAATAGACACTGTACTGAATTACCATAATAGTAATACCAATAATGATGGCATGAAATTTATAATATTGGTTGCATGTCTATTACATCAACAATGAAACAATGAATTCCATATTTTGATATATTGAAAGGAACATTGCATATTTTTCTATACAAACACAAAAGGATGTAAACATAAATTGTACTGCAATATTAATGTATCAATAGCAACTAAAAACAAATAGACTTTTCATCACCAATTTGTTGAAATACTAGGAAAAACTTAAAAGGAAATAAACCAACAAAGAGAGTTTGAAATTTTCATACCACTTTTACCAAGCGCTCCAAGGGGGGTTCAGTTGTGCTTGATTTGTATTCTATTAGGGGTCGAGGTGAAACAATTTGGTGTCAATCCTAGTTGATAGTAATCTGAGCTAGGCTAGGAGGAAAGTCACCTAATAGTGGTGAGGTAGAAATTCTAGGTCTGCCAATATCTAAAGATTGAACATGTTTTCGTATAGGAGTAGGCTGCTGAAATCCCTCATCATTTCTAGCATTTGAAATTAAAGAAACAACAGGTAAAAAAATTTGATGTCCATCCTAGTTGATAGTATTCTGAGCTGGGCTATGAAGAAAGTCAGCTAATAGTGGTGAGGTAGAAATTCCAGGTGTTCGAATAGCTAGAGATTCAGCTTGTTTTCATATAGGAGTGGGATGCTGAAATCCCTGAGCATTTCCATCATTTCAATTTGAAGAAATGGCATAATATTGCTTCGTTGCATCTTCTATGTGAGGTGAAGGAAGTGGGAGAGTCGAGGGTGAGGGGGCCATAAATGGCAAGGTTGCAGGATGCACGGGAGTTACAACTTTGGAAACCTGAAGTGAAGAAACTATTGTACTTTGTTGATCTATCTGTGGAGATGAATGTTGAAAAAAGTGTGGATAAATAACTTGGAGAAGTTGAGGTGAAGAAACAGAAAGTACAGATCCTGTCTTAAGCTACTGCTACTATTGTTCATAAACTAAATGTTGACTTAACTGATGGTGTTGCGGCATAAATTCTTGTTTAATAAAAGACTACTTTGTCCTTGAGTCAATACTCAACTCATTAATTTGTTGAAGTTGTGGAATTTGTTGTTCCTGAAACTGTACCTGTAATTGAACAATTTATTGTTGCTTCTGTTACTGTTGTTGCTAGATTTTTTGCTGCTATAGTAGTAGGGGGTGTTGAATATGTCGTTTCTGCTAAATCTTTACTTGTGCTTGTATAATTTCTTGCTGCTTCAGAGCATGGTGGTGATGTTGCAGGGTATTTATATTATTTTTCTATAAAGGATTGATCCCATTCTGCTGTATGGAGTTAATACTATTCTTCTAAAAAGGAGAATTATTCTGCTGAAGATAAGTAATATTATTATTTTGAATATGGTTTACTGAACTTTTCTATAAGGTAGCTACAATAGTTCCTTGCATTAAAGTTATATTGGCAGCAGACTGCATTTTAATACGAACATTTTTTTTGTGATTTTTGTACACCAGGTTGCTGTAAAGGCATGGAACCATGTTGAATGGGTGTCACAATGTTTGATTGCATTGAAGTAACAAAAGGTTGGAGTTGATTAACATGCTTTTCTTGTTCCTGCATCTGAGATAACATAGTTTGTGGTTTATTCTGCATAAATTACACTTGGATGATAGTCTGATTTGAAAGTTATTGTTGGACATGTTGTTGTTGTGGACAAGATTTTATCTGCTTAAATGCATTCAGAATGACATGAATTTTCTTCTCAAAAGAATCAACCTTATCCTCTTTAAACCCTGATGGAATGTTGATTTTCAATACTTTAAGATATTGCATCATACGTTGCAATGTTTTTTTTGACTTTGTAGTTCTTAAGCTTTTCAGATTGCTCAGGTACCATGGGCTAATAAAACAACAATTCTATGAGCATTTAGGCCAAAATTAACTAAAATACCAAACTGTCATAACCATTCATATTCATTTTGTATACATGAAAAGTTGAAAACAATTTTATTGTCATTAATGGTGGCTACATGGATTGCATTGCCAAAACAACCCCAACCTATTCTTGCAATCTCATAAGAATACTTCACACTATGCTTTGAAGTTTCCATATCTCACTTGTAATAGATTCATAATTCCACCATGTTATTCTATAAATTTGACAAAAATAAAAGCAGCTAGAAGTTAGAACTAAGGAAGGAAAGGAACACACCTCTTGACATTTCAGGCTATCAGCCAAACAAAATGATGCATGCCTCTCTCACTTGCTTTGATGCAACCATGTAATTAATTCTTCATTTTAATCCCTGCCCAACATTGACAGTCCAATGGAACAAAAAATTTCAAAACCATTTCAAAATTGTAGCCAATGTTTGTTTAACTTCATTTTCAAATACCAAGCATAGAACTATTTAACTAATAACTCATAATACTTCAAGAAAAATACGCCTCTACCAAACGTCTTGAAAATCAAACATGACCCGGAATTGGTAGGGAAAGGGGTGGTGTACTCTTACAAGAGTATATACTTGATGACAGGCACAATTTCTTCAGTCTGCCCATTCATATAATGGAGTACAAGCGCTTGGAAAACATTTTCAGTGTCTTCTAAACACACTGATGCATGCCTCTCTAACCTTCTCTGATGCATAAAATCTACTTAATGTTTCATTTTCATCTCCTTCTCAACGTTCACAGTCCTTCAACTTCCAAATTAACAAGTTGAAATTTTCAAAGTCTGTGGAATCAGTGCTTTGAATGGCCTCCATAAGGTTTAGAAAAAAAGGATGGCAGTTGTTGAAGATGATAGGAGTGAAGCGTTTGGACTGTGCTCCTACCAGGTAGGGCACTACCTACTTGATCAAACGAGGGGTGAGGAAACGAACTGCTCGCCCGAAAGCAAGAGAGCGAGGGGGTCCTTCGATCGGTACTGCCCCGTCTCCATCCATTCAGACAAGGTTGATCCATCCAGCTAGACCCATTTTGGTTTTTAGGGCGACCTTCTTTATAAACCTTTTTAGGGACTCTTTAAGCAGCAAGGATCTTGATACAATCTCCCATGCTTTCCGTTGGTAAACGAAGAACCAGCCACTCGGGAAGGAAAGCCGCCTGTGTCACCCACCACAGTGGCATAGACCTTTGTTTCAACCTTGATGACAGACAGTTCCTCATAATCCTAATTGCAGGCCGCTCGTAACATAAAAGCAGAACATCCATGATGAAATTCATTCTCTATTACTACTACCTCACTATTGATTTTATTATCTTACATATAATTCCTTATTTCACTTATATACTCGCTTGGGTTCATTACAGTGTCATGCTAAACAAAATTAGGGAGTCACTAATGCCAATCAATGATGAACCCGATCAAGAAACTGGAGATTGGAAAAAGAAAATCTTCGATGTACTCATCTGAATTTACATTGTTCGGATAATCTTCCTTCTCGGAAACCGTTGGCGCAGGTTGGGAATTGGGACAGAGAAGGAGCAGTGGTATAATAACGCTAGGGAATTTAGTCATCTTTTAGGGTCTCGGGCCCTGCTGGGGGATAATATACTTGAGGCTTTGAAAACCCTATTGGAAGATGTGAGTGAGAGTGAGGGTGAAAAAGAGATCTTTTTCAACGCAGAGCGAGACCAAGTCGTATTCAATTATTAAATTCGAACAGAACATAACCCCTCCTCTGCTAAACATGATTTGAAATTCTTCAATCATACATAAATTTTATGGATTGACTGGTGGCCTAAACTATCATCAATCAATAAATTCAAATGAAAATCAGAAAAACACAAACAAAAACCAAAAAGATAGGTGTTCAGAGTCGATTGAGTACATCTTATTGAAAATATTCTATCTGGAATCATCGTTCCTCCCATTGTTGGTATCCTCCAGTTTTTGGTATCCATGGCGCTATCGAGTTGTCGAGCCAAAGAGAACACGGAAGAGGTGCTCTGAATAGAAAATGAAAAGGGGGCGTTGGGAACTGCTTATTATCGTTACTAGCAATGACAATGAATTCCCTAGTCCCAACATTGAAAAGGGGCGTTGGGTGCTGCTTATTATTGTTAGTAGCAACGAATGGCCCTGTGGTCCCAGTATTAAAAGACATGGGAAGGGAAGGATATCAAATCTAGCTGAAATGGCCCTGGTCCGAATAATTTGAGAGCTAAAACTCAATATTAACATAAAAACAATGACAACGATCATAAATGATAAGTAATTATCTCATCATTATGGCGGGAAATGGTAAAGTACATGAATGAATTTTCATAAAATTATTTTCACATAAGGTGTGTTTCTTTTTATGGAATTAATGTGTTGTATGAAAAAATGGAACTTTATGTCCAAATAATTTCAAATTTTAAGATGTTTAATTAAGTTTTTATGAGAATGAAATTTTGTTAATAGTGAGAAAATTATTATTTTTTATTATTTGTTTTAATTTTTGTAGATTTTAGAATAAAATTTACTAGTTATCAAAGACATGAAAGTTGAATTTGGATCATATATTTATGTAAGGGTTGTTGTATCTGTTTTGTATTCAATAATTCATTATAGTTGTTTATGAGGCTACCTTAAATCGGTGAGCAAACATTTCATTGGCAAGCCTAAAGGACAAAGGTGGGATTCATCTAGACATGTGTGTGTGCACAAGAGAGGTGTTATGCATGCCATATGCTTGAGCACTATCTATAAGTGTCTCCCCTGACCACCTTTTCACCACTATCTCTAAGTATCTAAGAAGAAGTTGTTAAAAAACACCCCTTAAAAGTTTAAATTTTCATGACTTTCACGGGGTGTTTCAAAAATTGTCCCTAAGGGATTTTTTATAGTAGTGTTTGAAAATTTTCCTCACCAGAATCTAGCTACCTCCTCCCCCTGCCCACCCACCCCATGCTCCCATTCCCAAAAAACAATATGATCCCGTTATGACCTTGATTATGGATGAACTCAAAAAATTTTAAAAAACAAAAGAGAAAGTTTGAATGTTGGTTTAGATTTTATTTGTTTTCTTAATCTTCTTCAAATTAAAACTAGAAATAGTGAATCGAGCTTAGTTAAAAATGTAGGCCAAAGGCATGGTATCATGTCCTCTTAATTTATCTACTAATGATTCTTTATTCTTACATGCTTTAGATCTTGACATTTGTTTCCATGCATTTAGTTCTTCATCCTACTTTTCTAACCTTTCCCTCTAGTTAAGCAGAGACCTCAAGATGTTTCCCATGTTTTGGAATTTTCTCATACTCCAATCACTAAAGAGGATAATATCATCGAAGAAAGAGAAAATGTTTTGACCAAAAGTTCCTCAAAACATCACAACTCCTTTCATGTTCCCGACCCACTTGTTTTAAATTATGTCAATGAATATATAGAAGCTTATTTTGATTATAGTCAACATGCCTTGGCAGGTCATTTTCAGGAGGAAATCCCCTCTAAAAGTACAATTTAGACTCGAGTTGGAGATTAATGGGAGTTGTATGGCTAGCATAATAAGATTTGAATTTAAAATAATCGCAAGGTTTTTTTTTCATATTCATATTTAAGGAGGCCTCAACCTACATATTTATTGGGAAGGCACGACCTTGAGCTTTGTCAAAACACTATGGGATTGTTTTGTCACTATATTGAAAATTTTCAGTTGAGAAACATGTTGAGTTAATTCTCTGATCTAGAAGAATCCCCCAGTTTGTCAGTATAGCTCTAACATTTCCTAGAAAGGCTAGCTTGTCCCATATGAAAATTTCTCGACCATAGACCTAGAAAAGACATCTTAGCCAACACCACATAGTGCATTTCTATGAAAATTAATGTTTTCCAATGTTTCGTTACAACTTTATGGACATTGGATATATGTTAGGGGTTTCCAACATCTACGCTCCAAATTAGGCTTTGGTATGTGCAATTTTTCGCCATTGAATAATTGAAAAGATATCAAAGGCCAACTGATTGATTTGCAAGGCCTTCAACATGGTTGAGTAAAAATGACAAGAATTTATTCTTTATTCCTCACCGTTAGATCCCCGGAGATCAAGAGGCTTAGTTTAATTTGTGGTCTAGCTTAAGTATATACATCTGCAATGTTTATAGAAGGAATGATCTTAATTTTAGAAAGAGAGCATTAAAGCAGCTTAATTGGGGCCATGCTCTAGAATCAAAATGTCTTCACAATTGGCTATCAATGCTACATACTACTTCAGTTGTTGACCAAATTAGCTACTTTGTATGCCTACTGACATTTTTTTTCATCTCGTAGGCAAGTTGTAAGTCATGCATGTCGTTTTCAAACTATCTTCTTAACACATCTCTCCTTGAGAACTCTAGTTGCCTAAGATAGTATCCATCTACTTGTTTATCAACCCTGCTTTAATATTTGATTTTGGATCCTTCAGGGAAATTATCTTCTACGCCTCTAGCTCAGTGACCTGCCCTGATGATTTCTAGCCTACCCTTTTTGTTAATATGCTCATTGTGTATATGTTATCAATAAAAATTCAAAGCATGTATAACAACAACAAAAGATGATTGACCTAAAATTCTTGCTGCTAAAGCCAAAAACCCACAAGAACCATTGAAAAACAAGTTGATTCAACCAGTAATGTTTTAATAAAAATCCCCAAATTATAGTTTTTCAACATTTAATTTAGTGGAACTAAACATATTGTATCCATGCAAGCCAACCCAATTTTTGTTGTAGCTTACAGACATATGTGAATTCAATCATAATAAAGACGTAAATTGAATTTTATGGTTTAAGTAATACATGCTCTAAAACCAAACTCCTTGTATCCAACCACCTTCTAGGTTATGAACACCCACTAGAGGTCAGCATTACCCACAAAACACATGCCCTCATAACTAGTACCTAGTTATCTAAGAATCAAATGTTTCTAATATGCTCAATTAGAGATGAAGGATTATCCTAGGAGGTCAAATTTTTGGTTTGGGGTGTTGTTTTCGACCTTGGATACTTAGTGTTTAAGGTCCAAGGGATTTAGGGTCATAGGATTTAGGGGATTTATGTGTTAGTGGTTAAGGGGTTAGTAGTTAAGGTGTTTAGGGTTGAAGGCTTAGAGGTTAAGGGTCATAGGTTAAGAGGATAAGGAGTTATGGCTAAGGAGTTGTGGCTTAGGAGGTTCGTGGATTATATGTTAGTGGTTAATATCTTAAGATTTAATGAGTCAAGGGGTTTATGGGTTATCCGTTATGGGTGCAGGGGTTAAGGGATTATGAATTGGGGGCTAAGGTGATAGAGAATTTAGTGGTTATGGGTTAAGGGCATATGTTTCATGATAATTGGATTCTTAATCCCTTTATAACCAGTGTTGGGGGTTCCCATATAAATTTCTCTCACTGCCTTCCCTCTAGGTCCCCTAGGCCCTAAGCCCTCATCTCATTCTCTAATGCTAGGATTATAGATATTACTAAACCATGCTTGCGCCTCTAACTTCTACCCATACATGCTACCTTTTGTCCCCTTGTCCCATTCAATACACCATAAGATACACCCCCACGACCGTTTTGGTTATTTCATTCCACTTTTCCTAATGTTATGAACCCACAAATTTGGCCTCAGTGCCCCTACAATTACACCCTTGGCCCCCCTTGGCTAAGGGAGTAAACACATTAGGGGTTATGGGTTGTGATCAGGGAGCCACTAATCCACTTATCACAACTAGAAATAGGCTTATGAACTCCATCAATATCTATTTTAGGTGTTGTGAATGAAAGAAATAATGAATACAAAAGTTGTGGTCAATAGGAAAGAGATCTTCAAGATGTTGAACCATACAATGTAAAGATGGTTTTCAATGCTTGTGATCTAGTCACATAAAAGAGTACCCCATAAATTTGTGCTTTGGGACACTCCTAATATTCAATAATTAATCTAAAGTGAGAGGATTCATTGCTAAGGTAAAAATGGAAACAACCTTGAGTTGATGCAAAATGACACTTTGTGAGCATTTTCACAACTAGGGTGTCGGTTTCATCATCAACAAGAGGTAGAATTGACAAGTGGAAACCTCTCACGTTTAAGGCACTTAGCAAAAAATATTTATGCATGTTTCTCCATTGAGGGTACCTTTCACATTTCCCAAGGCAAAAATCACATATTTGGATGAATTTTGGATAACTTGTCATATTCCACTAGCCTCATGCATGAAGAGGAGCTCCCATCCTTTAAGAATATTTTGGAGGATTTCATGGCATAGTCAGGGGTCGCACGTATAAAAGAAGAATGCCATAGCCACGAATAATAAAATTGGCATTTGTATCACACAACGTAAAGGAGAAGGACATAGGTGAAGAGTACTCCATTTAGAAACATATAAAAGCTTTTTTATTTCCTCTTTCCAAAGAAGAGGAGATATCTTGTGACAAAAATACCAAATTGCCAACAAAGGAAGACTCGGGTAGGGGTTTACTTTTCTCTCACATGTTGAGAGACATGATTCATGTATTTCAAGGTGTGTTTTTCTTTCATTGGTCTTTATCAATGTCGTGTTTGTTTATCTATGAAACATGTGTGCATGAAAATTAGTTTAATTTCCCAAGATGACACATAATATTCACTTTAACATTGAAATAAACCTAATTCAAGTGCCCAGAGAGGCATTTATAATGCAGGGTAACGTCAATCAAAATTTTTTTCTTGTATATGTGCAATGTTAGTTGTTGCGTCCATCAGAAATTCCCATTTATGTGAGCCTGAGAAGCATTTCCATATCATAGCTAGCGGGATCCATCAACAATTCTCTTTTATGTGTTTTACCCTCTGCAGATGCGCTGAGAGTTTTCTCCATCAACAAATCTTGTTGTTTATGTCAGACTGAGAAGCCTAGCTAGTCAGGTCCATCAACAATTCTTTTTTATGTGTGTTACCCTCTGCAGGTGCTCTACGAATTTTCTCCATCAACAAATCTCGTTGTGTATGTTAGTCTAAGAAACATATCCACCACCTAGCTAGTGGGATCCATTAAAAATTTTCCTTTATGTGTGTGACCCTCTAGCAGATGCACTATTTATATATGTTAATGTTTATTTGTTTGTTTTTTTCAAATGTACATTCTACTGTCAGATGCATTGTTTATATATGTTAATTTTTATTTGTATCTTTTTTCAAATATACATTCTGTTGTTAATGGGAGCTTCATTAGTTAGCTGGTAATGTAGGGGTGTTGATTTTCTCTCCACCTAGGTTTAAGTCCCTCTTGTGACATGTTCACACCCAAATTTGAGTCCCTCTTATGACATGTTAGTCCTGTTTAGGCTGATATACATTGGAATGAAGATGGTTGTTTGTTGTTATTGGGGGCAAGTGCTTGGAATGGAGAGGGTTGTTTGTTGCTATTGGGGGTAGGTGCTAGTTGACAATTCTGGTAGCATATATACCCCAGTTTTGGCTTCTTAGCCAAAGCGAGGTTTGATTCCCTCTTGTGACCATGTTCACACCCAGGTTTGAGTCCCTCTTATGAAATGTTCATCCTTTCTACGATGATGTACCTTGTAATGAAGAGGGTTTTTTGTTGCTATTTGGGCGAGGTAACATAGATGGGCCTAGTGGATTCCTAGCCAAAACAACTTGAATACTATTATGATAGCAGGGGATGCTAACATGTGCCACATAATGCCAAGGAATTCTAAGACATGCCAGGTAATATGTAATGTTAAGATGTAACCTATGTTGCTTAGTTGTTTTACTGACATGGTTTGATGTGAGCCTTATCTTGGTAACTTGTTAAGTTGGATGAGTTGACATTGGACATGAGTAGCATAAGATGAGTTATAGGTAGTTCTTAGGTGAACAAGGCATATTTTCAATTTCCACGACTTGGGATCTCTCTATCTTTAGGGAACTTTGCATTTTTCCTTGGAGGACTATTTTGGATGATGGATGCATTTTTGATGTATGGATTTGGGCTATTTTTATCTTGGAGCTTTGTTTTTGAAAAAGTGAAGCTGGTTGGATATACTCTCTAACATTGTGAGTGAAAATTTAAATTTATGCTTCTTATCGCTGCATACTATTGAATTTCGCTAAAACTAGGGCTAATTGCTGCACGATGGAAATGTGGAATTATGTGCCTATTTAGCTTATTTAATGTACGGACCATTGTTATATGAATTAAATTTCATATAGATCATTTTATCTCAATAATATTACACAATTTGTGTGAAGTATAAATGCTTGAAGGTCACTTTTGTTTTTCCTATAACATTGGACGAAGCTGAATTTATGGGCCTCCTTGATCAAGAAACTGAATTATTATTCATTATCATCCCTGAATCCATATCCCCAAGTGAATTAGGAACTATTCCCTCAAAAGGGTGATGATTTCCCCCCCTTTTTTCACAATTTTCCATTTTTCCTTGGGTCTAAACCCATTAGGTCACCTATGGCATCAATTTCCCAAGAATATAGCCAGAGAAAAACTTTTATCTCCTAGAGGCAACTGCGTTGGTGGGTCCCCTCACTCTCCTTATAATTTGGGCCAATTCCGACAGTGGAATCTTCGGATACCTCAAGCCCTAGTTCTAGGATCAAGTTTTGAGTAGGGGTTTCCAAGGCGAGAACCTAGCAGGATCAATTTGACCTATCGAAGTAAAAACTATTTCATGATCCCTTACCCTCACCTTGTCTAGGATAGGAACATCATTGGTTGCTAAATTCCATCCCCAAACCTAGGCTAGGTTCACTTGACCCCATGTGGTCCCATTTGGTGTCAAAGGCCTTTCATCAAGGACCATTTGTGAATCCAAGTTCCCAAATATTTTTAGGGATTGATAAATTCATTCATAAGTCTTATTCTCCTCCCTCAACCCTTAAATTCCCCTCCTCTCTCCCTAGAATATCAATTCCCTTGCTTAAAAGGCAAGAAAGTCCCACTCTTTATTCTATCTTAAGGAAAGGGTTTCTAAGGTCACTTCTCACCTATTCATTGACCTACACTCTGCAAGTGACTTCCTAAACTACCGGGACTCCTCCCATCGATGAAAATATGTGAAGATAAAGGAGCCTTAATTGTGTTGACAATGGGCTAAGCCTCCATCGTTCCCCTTGTCCTAGCAATTTCCCACTTAGGAACCCCTTTTAGGTCCACTACTAGTTTGAATGGTGACAAGTTGTTCACAACTGAATTTTTGAATAACTCTTTGGTATGCCCACTTTTTCCATACTACAGCTCCAAATCTAGGTCTATGGAGGATGCCCTTCTTCTCACTGAATCAATCCTCTACAATATAGTGAACTAGGGCTAGTTGGATGGCCCACCTGACTTCTAGTTTAGTCCTTCAAATTATACACATCCCTACGCCCTATACACTAGCCCTTCTACCAAACTTGTTGCCCTTCACAAGTACACTACTTAAGGCTCTTCTTTGATAGTCACCTAACAACCCTCCAATTTTACTTGAACTAGCATCAATCTGCCCAACCACAGTAAATTCTTTTTAGTAATATAGGGCCCAAAATATTTTCTTCATCTAGGGCTCTTCAGATCTTCCACCTAACAATGGTCTGAGTCCTCTCAAAATAATTGTTCTTGTGTATTGACAGTTTGATATTTCTTGTCCAATCTATGAAAAAAATTGAACTACTCATCTTATCATCCTTATAACAATCTGTAGACGAATGAACTAGGGTCACATATCAGCCACAAAAATTCCATTGACTAATTTTTTATAGGTTGCTTCAGATATATGTCTAAAAATCTACGGATAGTCCACCAAAATCAACTCCTCTACAGGTCAATCCATTCTTCATATGGCACATTTCTTCTGCATACCCAATCTTCTACTCAGGTTCCACCCTCTTTTAGATATGTTATCTCCACACATACTGAATCTCCAAACCATATTCCATATCTGCAGTCTATATTGCAGAATTAAACCTCGCTTTAAGGGTCACAACAACTCTTCTTCTACGCAAAATTTTCACAGTATTAAGGGCATACCTTATGAACTAAACATGCTAGGAAATTTTCCTAACAAGGACATTATACTTATGTACTTCTAATTGTTTTAGAACAAACCCTATCCACCCATAGAAAAAACCATGACTCTTGCCTCCATAAGGGACTCGACCTAGCTCATATGGATCCATAGATTTTGGGAATTTCTTTAACTAAATATTCACATGAACTTCAGATCTCAATTTCAACCCTCAAACTAGGGTTACTTCAGTGAATATTATGCTTGCGTCTACTTTTATTATGACTCTAAATTACAATGTGATTCCTCCTCCATTTATGTCGGTCTTTATCACAGACCTTGCGGCCTACTAACCACCACAAGACAATATGGTATCAACCCCCTCTTCTATTTCATGTAGAAAATATAACCAACGAGATTCAATTGATATTGTAATGTACTAAAACAAGATACTAAATCCTTCCTACAATTTTCAGAAACAAAACATGATCTAAAAATCACATATAAGTAAGAGAAAGAAATTATCAATCTCACAACACAAGATGTATCTAGGGAAAACAACTACTCAAAACCCCTCTATCTCTATTGTTTATTAAGTCAAGGAATGATGAAACAATACAATTCTTAATGTCTCATGATATTCTCTAACACTCTGCCAATTGTCTCCTGTTGATATAGGAAAAATCAGTCTAGTACTTAACCAATTCTCAACCTTCCTTCAGCCTACCTTGCTTACACAATTCCTAGGGAATTATCTCCCTATTAATTAAGAAAATCATCCTTCCTTGATTCCGTAATCCATCATGGCATCCCAAAGACTATAATTTCACATGGGAAATTTTTTATAAATACAACTGATAGTTATGCTCCCTTTAACCTTTGTCTCAACTGGGTCTTCCTCGGAACTGACATGCATGCAAATATTAATAGAGAATTATCAGTTATTTGATTGATCACTTATTGTGAATTAAATCTAATTTAATTCACAATAATTATCGCTAGTTCATCACTCAGTTAGAAATAGTTAAACTGATTTTAACTCAATTAATTGAGTTAACTAATTCACACTTACACCCCACTAATGCATCAATTGTAACTAAACCCCAAAAATATTAGAATCCCTCTACATGCCTCATCTTATACCCTCATGATCTAGACATATGTAGGAACTTGCATCATCTTATACCCCCCTTTCCAACACCTTTTCGACCAACTTCTTGATCAAATGATATGTGAACTGAGGACCCCCATCTGTCACTATCTCCCTAGGTATCTCGAAGCAAACAAAAATATCTTGAAATGGGAAGTCTGGAATATCCTGCTTTGTTACTCTAGTTAGTGCCCTTGCTTTGATCCATTTTGTGACATAATCGGTGTAGACCAATATGTATGCTTTTTGCTGTGATGAAGGATTAATTGGCCCCACAAATTCTACGGCCCATTTTTCTAATGGTTCTATTACTATCTGACGCTGTAATGACATCTCATCTAATTTCAGAGCCTGGCCTGTCCTTTGGCATCTATCACATCCTTTCAAAAACTTCTTGGCATCCTGGAATATAGTTGGGCAGTAGTACCATGTTGAGAGTACTTTATGTCCTGTCCTCTTGTCAGTGAAGTCATGTCCTCCACAAGGTTCCTCATGACAAGCCTTTAGGATCTCAAATACCTCATCTTCTCTAACACATCGCCTAATCTGAAAATCTGGTCCGGTGTGATAGAGATTGCCTTCTATCCAGGAGTCGGTAGCACTCTGTTGTATAATCCTCCTTCTTTCCATGGAAGAGAATTGGTGTGGGAATTTTCCTGCAGCAACGTAATTGGCTATATCTGCATACCATGGTGAGTGAGTAGAGATGGCAAAAAGATACTCATCTGGAAAAGAGTCCTCAGTGGCAGTGCAGTCATCACTTATAGTTAATCTAGAAAGGAAATCAACAACTACATTATATTTTTCAGATTTATCTAAAATACTGATATCAAATTCTTGTAACAGTAATAACCATCGTGTAACTCTACCATTAGTAATATGATTTTTCATTAAAAACTGAATTACAGCATGGTCAGTGTGTACAAATACTTGGTACCCGGTGATGTAGGGCCGAAATTTGTTGATAGCATGCACTACTGCTAGGAATTCCTTCTTAGTAACATTATAGTTGAACTCTATAGGAGTTAAGTTCTTGCTGATGTAATAAATGGCATAAGGTTTATTATCCTCCAACTGCCCCAAAACAACACCCACAACCATGTCAGATGCGTGTGTAGCAATATGAAATGACAATTTCCAGTTTGGTCCTCGTAAAAAAGGTGTTTTTGTTACACAGTTCTTCAACTTTAAAAAGGCCTTCTCACACTTCCATAACCACAAAATTTTCGCATATTTCATAAGCAATGAAAATAGACGAGATGCAATCTTCGAAAAATTTTCTATAAACCTCCTATAGTATCCTGCATGTCCCAAAAAACTATGTACCTCTTTTAGAGTCTTAGGGGTCGGGATTTTCAAGATTACCTCAATTTTTGCAGGATCTACCTTGATTCCATCATCTAAAATGAAATGTCCTAGCACAATTCCTTCAATCATCATCATGTGGCATTTTTCCGTGCTCAGAGAAACATTAGTTTATTCACAACGTTCCAACACTTTTTCCAAGTTAGCTAATGTTGTCTCAAAGGCATCCTCGTAGGGTGTAAAATAATCCATAAATATTTCAAGACAATCGTTCAAAAGATCAGAAAAAATACCTAATATTGTCCTTTGAAAGGTTGTTGGTGCATTTCAGAGGCCAAAGGGAAGGACTTTGTATGCAAAAGTACCCCATGGACAGGTAAAGGTTTTCTATTCTTGGTCTTCTGGAGAAATCTGTATTTTATTATAGCCACTAAACCCATCTAGAAATGAAAATAAATTTTTTCCAAAAAGAGTGTCCAAGACCTGGTCAATGAATGGTAAAGGGAAATGGTCCTTTTGAGTGGCCTTGTTAAGTTCTCTATAGTCAACACAAACTCTCCATTTTCCACTCTTCTTCGGAACTATGACAAGAAGAGACACCCACTAACTGTCAGAAATGGGGTAGATGAAATTATCATTAAGGAGTTTATGCAATTCCTCTTTCACTATCTCCTTAAGTGCGAGGTTCATTCGGCGCTAACGTTGTCTAACTGGTTTGCAATCTTCTTTAAGGTAAATGTGGTGAGTACATAGTGTAGGATGGATTCCTTTCATATCAGTATAGTCCCATGAAAATGCCTATTTGTATTTCTATAACAGCTGTATCAGCAATCCGTTTTGTTCAGTAGTCAGGTTAGGATTGATGTTTAAACATTTTCCAGGTTCGATTCTAACGGGACTGCTGATAGTAAGTGGAGTTGTTTTCAAATGTTCAATAATTACATCATCTTCCTCATCTTCTTCTCCCAAATCTCTAATGGAGGCAATAGGGAGTGAATTACTGATAAAACCATTAATGATATCGTCCTTTATTTCATCCTTAAAGTATTGTGCTTTTCCAAGCATGAGAAGAGGTAGGGAAAGATATGATTCAGGTGCAAATTCATCCCACCAGGGACTAGTCAAATACGTATGAGGTTTTGCTGGGGGAAAAAGGTTTAGGTTCTGAGTGGCTTGCCCATCTGAGATCATCATAGATCCCGACCTACATCCGACATATGTGTCTCCAGTGGCTAGCCACGGTCTTCCCAAGATTAAAGGATGACCCCCAGGTTGGATTTGGTTTGTAAAATGAGAAATTCAACTGGATAGTTCCAGGAGTCCACAGTGATAACCACATCTGCAATCATTCCCTTGGGCTTAACACATGACCTATCTGCTAGTTCAAGCACTGTAGGTGTAGGTCTAAGTCCATGAAGTCCTAGAGATATGAAGAGGTCCTTAGTCATGACATTAATAGTTGCCCATAGATCAATCAAGGTATTGGTTATGGGATGATTGTTAATATGGATAATCACTGTGGGGTTCCTTGGGTCATTATATTTAGTCAACAAAGGCTGATCAATCATAATATCGGACAATTTTCCCATGACATGGATAGTCGCAAGGTCTTTAGGTTTCCTCCCAGGTCTTTTGACGAATAGATCCCTCATTTTTTTAGCATATATAGGCACTTCTTTAAGAGCTTGTAACAACAAAATCCACACATACAAATTTTGTAGCTCCTTGAGAAATTTAGATTCAGGTTGTGAGACCAACCCAGTTTCAATTAATCAATGAGGGTATGGGGGATTCTGAATGCTAACAGCTGAGTCAACTACTACAGATGTACCAACCTTACTCAGACTGGTTGTTGTAAGAACAATAGACCCTCTCGAGCTGGCTATTACAGATGTAACAGCAGGTGTTGTATCAGCTGTTACATGTGTAACAACTACCTCAGAATCGTCCATATCCTTCCTGGGTGATTCACTTTCTTCGGTAATAATGGTGGTATGTTCGGATCTGATTACTTTCCCTAATCGAAGCTGAACGTCATTAATTCTAATAGGAGTAATAAGATATGTCTGGAGGGTAACCGGAGCATCCATGCTCTAGGTTGCCTTATTATTTGGATTGGGGTTAGGTTGTAGAGGTATTTGGGGTCGGACATAAGGTGTAGGATTTTGAATAGAAGGTAGTTGTAACTGCTGCTATTGCATTGGTATTGTAGGGGGTACTAGACCTTGGCCATTGCGTCTCCAGTTCTAACCCTAAGGATTGGGTTGTGATGGAGGATATTGCATTGGTGGAGGAGATGGCCACTGGTTCCATGGTGAAGGAAATTGTGTCGAGGACAGAGTAGGATACTACCATGGGTATTGCTGACTATTATAAACATTATTCCAAGGATAAAAGAAGAAAAATCTGAAGGCATACCTGTAGGTCGCGGCTGCCATGGTCTCTTTGATCCAATAAAATAGGAAGATTGAACATCCTCGCTTGATTCTTGAAGTACCACCTTCAGTCTGGGAAACTCAGGACACTGATTCGTAGAGTGCTCCAACTCACAGATGTTGCACAGGCTTACACTATTTAGTCCACATTCTCTTTCCAAATGTTACTTTTTGCATCGGGGACAAAATATTGCTAAGGCTGCTTCAGCTTCTGCTTGTGCCTTCTTGACTTGTACTAGAGTGATCTAGGAAGAGAGAGTGTTAAGGAGGCCAGTTTTGAAATCCTCAAATAAGTTCCTGACCTCTGCGCTATTTACTCCTCCACTTGTGGACTTCTGTATCTAAAGTGAAGGATCTCGAACTGAAACTCTCCCCCTTGATCGATCCTCTTGAGCTACGTAGGAAAAGCTTCATTATCTCATCAAACATTTCTTGTGATATGTCTCCTTTTCCTATTTATCATCAAACATTTCTTGTGATATATCTCCAAATGCTCCAGACAATCATCTCTTAAACCTCTTAAGAATATTGGATTTATAATTTCTGGATATAAGTTACTGAACTTAGATCTCTATAAATTGTAGTGGAATCGCTCTAGATAGTCTCCCAGGCATTCCTCCTCCTTTTGTGAAATTCTGAAAATATCGTCCTTCAAATCCCTAGTTCAACAGTAGTCCTGATACTTAAAGAGGAAGTGTTGACCGGATAAATCGATCTTGTGGACAAGATCGATCTCCCTAGTGTCAGAAGAAAATCTAGCAAAAAACGAACAACCAAGTTTATCTTTCTCTAAATATATTCGTTTTACAAGTAAATGCTATAAAGGTGTCTATCCTACCTTAGATCCAAATGCTTATTTGCAACCGTAGTTCTTCCGTCATAACAATAGTTCTTCCATTGCTTGAAAGTGTCGTCTTCAAAGACCTACAATCACAAACAGGAAAATATTAAATAGCACCTGTATAACAAATAATTATAAAACATACCTATCATAGTGATCAAGGAATCTATGAAATAAATGATCAAACGACAGCTTATTGAAATAAACAATCGAACGACAATTTATTGAGAAAAACAAACTTGATTGTATTAATCTTAAAATAACAGAAGAACCTTACAACCTTAGCCTTGATGTTGAACAGGCCTTCCCGGGGTTCGAAGCAGGAGTCTCCTCTACTTTGATGAGTCTTGCACTCTTCCTCCAGGAGCACATAAAGGTATGTGATATTTACTCACAAAAGCTCCGCAGAAAGGAGTCTAAATCTCAACAGCACTTCACCTCAATCACACACTAAAGCTTGAACTCCCTTTGAGGCTACCCAATGCCTCTTTTTATAGTGCAGATGAGGAGGTTAGGGTTCCACCTATGAAGGGATAGAATCCTCCTTCAAAGGGATAGGCTCCTCACATCAAGGGGTTATCTCCTTAAGGTGTGGGATGCATGAACCTTACAAGAGCATACTCACCCCCAAAAAATCTCATCTAGAAGCTTCTAGAATTGACCAAAAATCATCTTTTTCAATTTAATTTCTTGCCCTTTTGACTTTGATAGGGGTATGCAGGAATTGCACAAAGAAATTGCATTCTAGAATGTAGGTAAGCTTCACATTACCTACGTACCCCAGCCAGGAAATCAGGTAAGCTCCACATTACCTGCGTACCTAGGGTTTTGAAGTTTTTTAGGGTTTTTCTCCTGTTTTTAGGGCTTGAAATGAGGAGTAGAGGTTTTAAGACTTGCAGAGGAGGTAATTATGAGTGACAATGAGCTCATACAATCAACAAAATTTCAAGGCGATAGTTTTTAGTGCAACAGATTGCCCCCTAAAGTGCGAAGTCTGGAATAGATGAAGATGAAGTCTGTCATATATGAAGAGTGAAGTAATTTATCATTTCAAGGATCATCCTGTGGAAACCCCAGTCGAAACTTGTAAAAAAATTCAATGCAAAACATATATATGTAAACATATCATCGCTGAGGTAGGCATTCCCATACTCAGATCAAAACTAACTAGAAAACTGATTTAAACTGTTCTGATACAGGAATGATTTTCAATACATCAATAGTATAGACATGTGTAGACACAGTATGGACACAACCATCTATTTATAAATAGTCCATTGTATAAATGAATAACAAAATTCCTCACAGCCTGGATGGTAGAAACTAGATCCAGGGTCTTGATTTCCGTTTCTCGAACCAGTACGATTCTATCCATGTGAATAAATGTGTTGAAGTCGAACATGGTAGAAATTACTTGATTATCAGTCAATAATGTAAACTGTTAACAAGTGTGAGAGTAACCACCAGTAATTTAAATGGCCCTCAAAGTACTCAATACAATCCATGAAATGTGAATGAATGAGCTGAAGTCGAACATGTCACAAAATCGTTCAATCGAAGGTCAATGATAAAACCTGTCATCAAAGGTGAGAAACCTACCATTGAGGCATGCATATTTCAAGGTACTGACGATTTCTAGATCAACTTCCTAGATAATGAGCTATCATTGATAGAAAGTGATCTGTCATAGGTAAGCCCACAACACGAAATCATAGATCAAGTTTTGAATAAATATATTGGCAAGGACTGACTCAGGGATGGTCAAAATGGAAGACAAATATTTCGCAAATGAATGGTTTGTTTGAGCTCTTGAACACATAATGAAACTGCAGATGGTTTGGTGACAATTGACCCAAAGCTAATACCCAGAAACCGACTGAAGACTTTCAATATGGTTTGATTAAATGTTAGGAAAATGATTTTCCCAACCCAGGTGAACAAAAGTGTCGTGTTCAAGAGTGGTTAACAGTTTTCCAAATAATCAAAATGTAACAAACAGGTTCATTTTTCTCTCTTTTCCCCCACCATTTTTGGCAAGTACCTCTTTATTTTTGACAAGATTGAGGAGGATAACATTTGCTTGTTTATAAGCTCATCCTTCGGATGAGTCCAACTAAATTTAAGATTCGAACCCTAAGAAGGAGAGGTTCGTTCCTGCTTAAAATTGAACAGGTCCTTTACTGTTACATTTTAACGAGTCCAGTATAGGAGAAACTCGGTGTTTTTCAATTTTAGGGAGTCAGAATAAAAACTTAAGAAAACTCCATGGGTGTAATTTTTTGTAAATTTAGTCTCTCGAGCTCGAAAAAGGATAAAATAATGCGAGAGAGAACTCTATTGATCGTAATTAGTCAATGTATACCATTTTCGTAAATAGTCCATTTTAGTCTGTAAAAGGGGTAAACTTATACTGAAGGGACGATCATTCATTTACTTTAACGAGTTTGAATAGTCAAGTACTCGGCAATATTTTCATTTTTAGAGAGTCTGAAAAGAGATTAAAACAGAACTCTAGGGTTTCGCTTTTTCTTAAGTTTTAACGAGTTCGAAAAAGGGATAAAAATGTACTCATGGTTTTCACTTTTTCGTAAGTTTTAACGAGTTCGAAAAAGGGATAAAAATATACTTCTGTGGCCGACTTTCAATTTAATTTACGAGCAGGAAAAGATGGAAAGAACTCAGAATTGTCATGTGTTTTAAGAGAATGAAAGATAGCAAAATAATCTCGGGATTTTCATGAGTTTAACGAGTCTTGAAAATAATAACCGAAATGGACTCAAGATAGGTTTCATTTTTACAAAAGCTTGAAGCAGAGAAAAACTATGCTTCAGATAGGTTTTAATGCTCCCTAAGCGTAATTTGTTAGAGAGCATGCCCCCCCAGCTTCATTTCATCCAACTAAATAGACTACTGGTAATTAATAGCTGGATGGAATGAAGGTTCATTTACAAGATCATATGAAAGACCCGACCTAAAATTGTAAGAAAATTATGCAAAAAACTGAAATAACTAACCTAAATATATGACTTAACATTTACAAGATCTAGTCAAAGACTCGACTCAATTAGGGTAGGATTTGTTTCATTTTTTAATGAGCTTGACACAGGAAAAGAACTATGCTCATGGCAACGAGTTTCATTTTTTAACGAGGTTGACACAGTAAAAGGAACTTTCCTCTTGATACACTGATTCATTTTTAATGAGGTTGACACAATAAAAGGAAATTTCCTCATACCTGATTCATTTTTTTATGAGGTTGACTCAGTAATAGGAACCATCCTTAGAAACTACTTATTTCTAATCTATTAATCTACTCTCTACAATCTACCTACTGATTCATTTTTTAATGATGTTGACACAGGAAAAGAACTGTCCTCATACCTGATTCATTTTCTAATGAGGTTGACACAGGAAAAGACCTTTCCTCTTGGAAGCTTGTTTCATTTTTTTTAACGAGCTTGAAACAAGAAAAGGAACTATGCTCTCGACTAACTGATTCATTTTTGAATGAGGTGGACACATTAAAAGGAACTATCCTCACACTCACTAATTCATTTTTTAACGAGGTTGACATAGTAAAAGGAACTATCCTCTGAAACTTGATCATGGCTTCCAACTGGAAGAAACACATGTCAATGGACACACCTTGATCATGGCTTCCAAGAGGTCTTCATCAGAAGGAAGAATAGTTCTCTGGAAGGAACACATGTCAAGGGACTTGAAAGATATAAGAAAATCGTGTTCAAATAATCCCATAGAGTTTTTCATATCAATTACTGGATCTAAGTCAAAGGAAGACGAGCAAACAGTGAAAGGCTCACTTACATCGGTAATTGAAAACATGGGACTAGTTGCCACATAATTAACCCGTGGCGGGGTAGATACCACTTTAGAATCAGGAACATTTAGGGGTGTCATATTATTGGTAGTCAAAACAAGACTAGGGAATGAAAGCTAGTCTACAGTCACAATATTTACATTGTGAGGGAAAGAAATCACGCGAAAGAGCGTCGATACTACAACTTTCATTGCATAGACATAGTCTCGCCCAAGGAGTAAATTGAAATACAAGGGGCCTTGAACTATCATAAGATCAATACCAACAGTTTTACCTTCCAAAGTAATAGAAAACTTAGGAAGGATCCCTAAAGGTTCACTAATGGTTCTGTTAAAAGCTTTCAAATTCTGTCTAATAGGCACAAGTTGAGGGGAACCTAAAGCTTTCCAAGCAGTTGAGGATAAAATACTAACATAACCACCTTCATCTACATGTGTGCAGTGTATGTCCCTACCAGCAAACCTCACAATGATTTGGAAAGGGATGGAGGAAGGAATACGAGGTTCTGTCA